>LSSL01003527.1:0-29913 GCA_001953115.1 Smittium mucronatum | reverse complement strand
TATCTGGGAAGTCCATTAACATAATATTGCGGTTACTTAAGCAATTAACTTGGATATAGTTTTCCTCATTATTTTTCAAGTTATTTGAATTGAAAGTATCCAATGATTATATAAGCTAATGCAGAACGTATATAATTTTTTTATTGGGTAAATTTTTTTTAAATGATTTTTGAAAAAAAAACCTTATGCAATATATTGATTCCTGATTAAGTTCATTGCTTTTTTTATTTCATTCAATTAACTAGAATTACAAAATCAATTTATATTTTTAAAGAAAACTTGTGTCTCACTTTTTTAAAAATCTCCCATATATATTTTATATAAAAAAAGCTATAAATATTTTGTTAATTGGTAGCGGAAAATGAATGCTATTTTTAAAATATCGTCCTTAAGGGTTTTAAATATTATACATATTTTTTGTGAACGCTTTCCTAATCAAATTATATCTTTAACTCTATTTCGTTAATTTTTTTTAAGAACTCCAATTATATCATTTATTATAATTATATTTACCGATTTAAAATATTTAAACAATAGTAAATTTATTTATCAAAGACAAATAAAAAAACCGTAAATATTTGGAATAAAAAAGGCTTGAAATAAACTCAAAAGAAAAAATATATAACTACTTTAAAACAAAAAATGTCACTAATTTAGTTTAAATTGGTTTTATAGATATACAATTATGATTTTTGTTGTTAAAAAATTGAATTTAAAATATTATTTTTCATTTTTTAAGCAACGAGAACGTGATTTTTCATAAATGATGAATGAATATCTATAATAAAAACCTCTAAATAGAAAAAATGCGTTAATATGCCCCATTGAAGTTTAAATATTTTATTAAAGTGAAAATATGTTGCAGAATTAATATTATCTGCTTCTAAGGCTTTTCTTCACCAAAATTGATGTATTTATATGCAATTCATGTCTATCTATGTTTCATCAAAAATTTATCTTGTAGATAAAAAAAAATCACAGGACACTTATGATATGGGTATAAAACCAACTCTTAGTCCAAAATACGTAATTTATTAGATTTTATTAGGATAAATTGTAAAATCCAATCTTATTTGTTACATATTAATCAAATTTTATTTTTAAAAATCAAAAATTATTTAATGTATCAAATTATGTAAAAAAAAAGAATTTAAGGTATATATTCTTAAATTTCAAATCGAATTAAGTAATAAAAATTATTTTGAATGAAAAAATTACATGCAGGGCTTTTTAAAGATAATTTTTTGTTGATTTATTAGTCTTTCATCTCAAAAAATACTTCGTAATTACACGATGGTGGATATAATGACAAAATTAATGAATTTTTTTAAATAGAAATTAAAAATTCTATAGGTATTTAGAATTTTGATAATAAAATTATATTTAACAAGTTATTGAATAATATAAATTAATTTAAAGAAATTCTGAATGATTTAAATTAAGTCTATTCTTCTTATCAGGATGATAATAATCCTAATTGTTTGAGTATGATGTTACAAGAGAAATAGTAAATTATTTGTTTTTTTAAAACTTAAACAACCAATTTTTTTAATTTTTCGTTACAGATTTGATTTATTATTATTATTTTTTAACTGTTTCTGTTTAAAATTCTCCGTTTTTTTATTAAATTTGGAATTTCAATAAATTTATGGATTTTAAAATTAATACGATTCGATTTTATTTGAAAATTATTCTATTTTTAGTTAATGATTAAATGAATTTAAAATATTATTATATTATGATTTAACTTATAAAATATTATTGAAAATATTATGATAATGGCGCATTATTAATGATATAGTTTATTTATTTAAATTTTATCTTCAATTATTGTCATAATATAGAGAACTTTATTTTTACTAATTTGGATATAGCAGTATTTTAATCAAATATTTGGTTAAAATTTAAAATTGTTTTATATTGAAATTTGTTGCAAATAATAAATCAAAACCCTGTGAATTTTTTTAAAAAAATGTAATTAATTATTTATCGAAATTATTTCTAAATAAATCTTTTAGATACTATTGGAAGTTTTTATCACAAAATATAGTATTTATGCAAAATATTTTGTATTTTTTTCCTATAATGATGTTTATTTCTAAAACCAATATATAAAATATGAGACTATTTATGACCATAATTTTTTTCATGTACAAAAAATTGTCTAAATTTACATTAATTATTGTCTAAATAATAATAGTAGAAAAATTCATAAATCATTTTTTTTTTTTTGCATTTTATGAATAGTTATCTTGGTTAGCTATTTAAATTAAGACAAATACTAGCCAAATTACATCATTTTGTCTAATTATAAAATATATTAGACAAAATTTGACCCAAATGGAAAATTTCTACCATTTTAAATAAATTTCAACCAATTTTAAAAATATCTATCAAATCGATAAAAAATATAAGCAAGTTTGTTTAATCTTAAAATAAGCGAATGATAAATTTATGGGTCAATATTAAGATTTTTTTTATTGAGGTTTTCCCATAAAGACTATTTAGAAATATTAATATAACTATTATCTAATAAGATAATTCTCAAAATTCATTGAATTTTATAAATGACTTGTTTTCATTAATTTTATTTTGAATTTTTAGTTTTACAATATCCAAAAATTTCCTAAATAAGTTTATTTATAAAAATTATTAAGGGCAAATAAGATTTAAATTTTTATAATAAATTTTTATATCATTATTAATTAATTTTAGTTATAAAAGTTCTGTTGGTTCTTAATAATATTTACTGCTTCGATATAAATCAGTTTTTTAGAAATAACCGCCTTTTTAATTATTTAAAGATGAGATTTAAGTTTTTTTTCCTATCAAATAACGATTCTCATTTATCAGATTTTATAAGGGTTTGTGTTTATTGATTGATTTAGCTTTAAAAATTTGAAGAATAATCTCAAAAATTAACTTATACGTTATTTCTAATAAATCTGTTGGTTTTTTTTGTTTTATGTTTTAAAATAAATATGTATTTTGTTTTTAAGTTCAGAGTTCTTCAAAAATATATTATTGGTATGTCTAGAATTATTAATTGACATAAGAAATAAACTATTTTTATATTCTCTTTTAATTGAGAGCTTTAATATTAAAAAAATAAATGATTATATAGCTTTTAAATATTTCTCTATGATAAAGAAAAATTTTTATTTAATAATACGAAATTAGAATCGCAGATGAAATTTGTCATTATACATTTAATGGATTAATTAAATTTATACATTTTAATTTTTAAGGTTATGATGAATTTTACTTACGAAAATTTTTTATAATGTTAAAAAAATGTGATATTGGAAATGTTCTCTCATATATCGCACTTTTTTTATAGAAAAAATGATCCTAATTTTAGTAGGATTATCTTATTTTATTGACTAATTAAATAATTTTAATGTTAGATAAAAAGAAACAAATATTATATAAAAATAACTAAATATTAAATCAAAGTCAAAAAAAATACTTTATGTGTCTTTTTGTCGCTTAATAATCTCGTTATATATTAAAATTATTCTTTTTATAAAAAAAGACCTCATAAAACCATTCAAAATTAAAAATAGGGTATCATGTCTTTTGTTTAAAAACTCTGCTTATATTTTTTAAAAATCATTTATATTACATAATAAGCTTGTCGAAAAATTCAGAATGGAGGAGAAAATTTTTTTTATGACTTAGTTGGTAATAAAATTATAAAATTTCTTTAATTGAAGATCTATTTAAATACATTTATATTTAATTGAACAAACTTCTATTACAATTTTAAGGTGATTTCGAGCCAATTTATTGGATTAATAGAAAATATAGCCTATTATTTGAATTATTAGTTTTATAAAATCTAGAAAAGTAAATATCATATCAAGCTAAGCTTTAAATAGAAATAAAATAAGCTTTTAGAATATGATAATTATTTTTTAACAAGAATATTTACTTTTTTCTATTTTTTATCCTCTTTTATGGATTTATTAAATTGAATAAAAAAAACTTTCTGATCTTGCGGTGTATCAATAAAAATTAATTTCAGGTTCAAATTTTAGGAAATTTACCAATATAATATAAAAATAAGCTATAATATCACAAACTCCTAATGTAATAATTTGAAACATGAGTATATTATACCGAATTATCATTATATATTAACTTTTTAAAGAGAAAAACACTTGATTTTGTGACAATAGATAAAATTATAGCATAAATATTTTTTTTATTTATAAAAATATGAAAAATGGGTAGATATTGGAGATTATTTTTAGCTCAATTCTTATAAAAAATTCTATAAATAACACTCAAGAATTTATACGTTTTAATTGGAAAAATTCATCTTTATTTGAAAATAATATAATTTAATTTAATCTAAATTAACTCAAAAAAGAGAATTGGGGTTTATAAAAGCAACGAATTATTATTTAGTCAGTTTTTTTTAAAATTCCAGCCCCATTTAGCCAATAAATTCATAAATTAAAATTTTTAGCTTTTATAAAAAAGGAAAATATAAAAAAACTAAAAAAATTAAATTTATTGGTGCGATAATTTTATAAAAAATCCAAAATACTAGTTCCCCCATTAAAAAAAACGTGGAAAATTTTTTTCAAATTAACTTGATAAATTTTTTTTTAGTTAGTCTATATTTACACCATATCCATTTAATTAAAAATTTTCTTGAAAAATTAAAAACAAATTTAATTTATAGCTACATCCAAATTTTTTTTAGGATAAATAGTTTTATGTTTTCAACTTAACCCCTTCCAAGATCAAACTCTTAAATTACTCTAGTTTGATCATATTAGCTTCCAAAATTGATTTAAAATCTTAATTTCATAATAAAATAAAATAATTACAGTTTAATGATAAAATTCAACAAAAAGTGAAAATAATTACGTATCAACAACCCTGAAAGGCCTATATGAAAGTTAAAAGAATAATTATTATCATTAGCTGTATCCATATCCATATCTATTATTTTTATTTAATTCAATAAAAAAATTATCAATTATAATCTAAAATTAAAATTTATTATAGTTTTGATTCTATTTTTTATTTTTTATTTTATTGGATAAATTTTGATTAATATGAGATGGTTATTATTATTATTTATGAATATCTTTATTTAATTTTAATTGTTATTTATGACCCTTTGTGCGGTTTTTTTATTAAATGTGTATGCTCTTTACTTATATCATTCACTTTTTAAATGGAATCGTTTTTTAGTTTTGATAAAAATTTTTAAAAAATTAGTAATCAATCCCAGTTTAAAAGTTTTTTAAGGTAGAAAAAATAATTAAATTCATACATTCTAAATTTAAATCTTCAATCCGAAATTTTATAAAATCAAAAGAATTATAGAGACTATTTTAAAAATATTTTTTTATTGAAAGGAAAATCAATTTAATTTTATGCAGCAGAAGATAAAATATTGAAGTTACTCACATATTTAATGCCAAATTATTGATATTTGTGATTTGATTTATTATTTTAGCTTTATAAACTTTTAGGTGTCTAATAAATTCCAAAAAATTTTCTTTTTCCCAATTTTTGTTACCATAATGTATAATAAAATATTAAATGAAGTAAAACATCGGTTGCCTTAATTAATCAAAAAAACCAGTTGCGATGTTAAAATTTTTCTATTAAATATTTTAAGAAGTCATTAATTAATAGCCGATGAATTCCTAAATAAAAAATTCAATTTTTAAAAAGACTGCATTTATTTCGTGAAAAATAACTTATAAAAAGCAGTATATACATTAGAAATTAATATTTCGTGTTTTAAAGGTATGAATAGTTTTGTAATTAGATTGAATACCTTTATCAATATAAGTACACATTTATGATAAAATGTCTAAAGGCAAAAAAATATTTATTTTAATAAATAAAAACATATATACTAATTCGAAGATATTTTAAATATTTTTTATGCATTAAGAAGTTAAAATTGTATATTTTAAATATAAGATTTATTGAGGGCTAATTCCATTTCTTAATTTTAAATGGATTTTTTATAAAATAGGTTTTATTAAATATTATTTTTATTTTTTATAATACTTTTTTAAGAATAGTATATATTTAAAAATTGAGAATTAGTATACGAATCAACTTATTTTTTGATTTACAAGCTAAATCTTTAATAATTCGTACAAAAAAATTCACAAATAATAAAGTCAATTTTCAACCAAAAAATTAATCAAAATACATTATTTTTTTAAAAAAATAGGTCATGTCACTCTCATCGATAAAGTGGATGAATAATAGATTATTTAGCCCAATTTAGCTTTTAAATAATTCTAATTAATAATAATAAGTCAAGTTATTTTGCCATTCTTTATTTTTGAATAATAATTTTAAGGTTGGGGGTTATATGGTTATATGTAGTTTTTTCAATATTCAAATAGATAATCTAATACAAAAACGTGATAAAAATTACAATTAAACATCAATAGTCCAATTTTTGATAGGTGATTAATTAAAAAATATCTGATATATATAATTTTGATATAGTTTTTAAAATATACTACCGGTAATATGAGTGATTTTATTTTTATAATATAATTTTTTTGGAAAGTAGATTTTTTTTTAAAAAGAGTTATAAATATTTTTTAATTTAAATATACGATTGCACATTGGATAAAAAATTTAAAAAAATAAGATATTAAATATAAATATGTTGAACCAATAGAGCTACATTTTAAATATAGATTTGAATCAATAAGATTATTTAATTGACATATATTATTATTTTTCAATGTTTCAATATTATTTTGTTTAAAATGAATTAACTATATTAAAATCATCCTAATTAATAATTTTTCATGTATTGATATTATTTTTTATACCAAAATTCATGTATTTAATCAGAATAAATTTTTTATGTGGTATCTGTTATTATTAGTTGTTTAAAAAGTTTATAAATAAATTGTCGAAAAAACTTCTATTTTTATACGAATGATCATAAACACTCTGAATTCTAACTTATATATGTGTTTTACAATATATCTTTTTTTCGATAAAATCAAAAAGAAAAAAGAAACTTATATATTGAAATATTTATTCTAAATAATATAATTAAATTCAAATATTTATCATTCATATTTAATTTCTGAATTTAAATGATAATTCAATTTCCAATTTTTAAAAAAATGACCTATGGTTTTTTAATATCATTTTTTATTTAGAATTTAAAATAATTTTAAAATAATCTTTTATTCTAGACACATTAGAAGCGAGAATAAAATGTTTCGATTGGGTTTAATGTTAATTTTAAACACCAAAAAAAAAAAAAAAACGTTGAACATATGTATCAATAAAAAAAAAATTAAACGAAAGTTGAACTATTGATAATACAACTTAATTCTTTTAAAATTTTTTTTTTTTGTTTTTGATAAATTTGATCTTTTTTAGTAGTAAAAATAACTTCAAATTGATGCAAAATTATAGCAGGTAGATTTTAAAATAGTTATTTGGTTTTTATTAAATGTTTTTCTAAAAATCGATAAATATGCATCCATCTTTATTAAATAATTAAATAGAGACAAATACCTATTTAATATTGTAGCTCTATTGGTTCATAATACTACTATTTAAACATTTTGTTTTTATTATTTTTTTATCTAATGTGTTATCATTGTTTTCATTATGAAATATAGGTGAAACCTGTTTAAAATATTTTTTTTATTTATCATAAAGTTATAATATTAAAAAAATAATAATTATTGTACTGAAAGCCTAATATTTAATGATTTTTTCAACATAAATATTTGTGTTTTTGATAAAGAAAAAAAAATCTCAAGGCTTTATTACTCCTGATATTTAAAATGTGTAAAAAAATATATATTAAAGAATACTAAATATTTTTATGCGGAAAAAAGCTTGATTTTCAAAAAAATTGAATTAAAAATTGGCTTAGCAAAAATTTTTTGCTATCGGAAAATGAAACTTTAATGGGCACAAACAGGCGTTACCCCTAAAAATATATGATATTTTAGTATAAAAAATAAAGATTTTAACCGGGGGAGGTTTGAAAAATTATTCACGAAAAAAATCATGCTGCATATATAATAAATGTTTAAATTTTAATTTCACCAATAAGTCATAATATTATGACAATTTTTCAAGAGAAGTATACAAATTCAAGGATTAAAATTTTTTTTGTGATATTTAAACCTCAGGATAAATTAAATATGTAGTCTTATAAATCTTTTCTTAGTCTTATACAACTCCAATTAATAATAATAATAAATTTATTAAATAATGTTAATAATTAACTAAAAAAAAATTCATAATTGATATAGATCAATTTTTGACGGAGTAAAACTTTTTTTCTTTTGATGAAAATTTTTCAATTGAAATTTTTTAGAGTTAGCTTAAAAATAGGTTTATCAAAGGAGTATAGAGTATGTTATAACTTATTTAGCTGCTTAATTATTTTATTCGGATAATATTTGATCAAAAACTTTGAATTTTTTTTTAAATATAATTTTTTAAAATAATACAGAATGTAATCTAAATTTTGATAACTTTAACTAAACTTTCAAATATGATTAGAGAATCAAAAACAATTCATATCATTACCACTTATAGAAAAATAAAATTTGATTTTCTAGAAATATTAACTGTATTTTATATGAAAATTAAATATTTTTTTATCCAGAATCTCCATAATATCAGAAATTTTACTAGAAATTTATTTGTGAGCTATTTATAATTAAGAAAGGGATTTTTTTTGATTTTTTTTTTACGAAATTAGTAACAGATCTTAAACTTTGATAAAAAAATGATTAATATGCTTGATTAAAATAATTTAGGGGTTCATTGCTGGTGATTTTTTTACAGAAGCGTGTATAAGGATCAAAAAGTTTTTCGAAGTTTAAAAAAACATTATGAAAAAAATAATTATTTGCAGCTATCTAAATAACACAATTTTTTTATACCCTATTTAAATCGGTATAAAAAAATGGTTAGATTCTAATAAAGTTGGCACTTTCATGAACTATTTTTAGTAAATTTATTTATGAACAATATAAACTATTATCCCCTAGTATAAACTATCTTTTTAAAAATTTTGAACTTACACTTAAAAATAAATATATAAATACTTGAAAGATAGATATGTTTGGATTTATTGATACCATAAAATTTTTACGCTATATATTACTGATGAAATGGTTCCTAATTTTAATATTTCTAATCAAGCCGAAATTGGCTATATATTTCTAGAAAGTAAAAAGGAATGAAGATTTTTAAAAAACGATAATGGATATTTAGAAATAATTACGCTCTTGAAATAAAAAATTTAAACTGGTTTTCTTATCAAAAATAAAATAAAAAATTCGACTATATAATCCAATTTTTTTAAAAACCAGAAAATACACAGTTATATTCATATATTGACGGCTATAGATACTATTTATAATTAAAAAGAAATTTTTTCGACTGAGATAGGTTTTGAAAGCTTAATAAATATAGATACATTTATTGATATCCTAAAATAAAGGTTATAATGGTCTTTTCAGTACAAATATAAGATAATCGAAGAAAAAAGGGGGAAATTTAAAGGAATATTTGTAAAAAAGTCATTAAAATAATAAGGAATTATTAGATTTATTTCATTTATTCATACTTTAATTCTGACTTGAAGCTAAGCTCAAAAGAACATATCAGGATATTAAGCTATTCTTAGGATTAAAAAATGAAATATTTATCTTTTTGTTTTTAGAAATATCGTGGTGTTTACAAGATTTTTAATTATCGTTTTATCACGAGATAATTTAGAATTTATTTTTATAATTTTTTGAACTTGTCCATTTAAATATTTTTTTAATTTTTGATATTATGAATTCAACTTGAATCCGTAAATTTCATTGAATTAAAATTGTTTTTTTCAATAGAAAGCATTCGAAAAGGATTTTTACCCAAATTTACTAGTAGTATAAACTTTTTGGTTGCAGAAAAAAAAGTTTAGAAAGGATTAAATCTTATTATTATCAACTTTTCATCAATCAACAAAAAGCTAATAAAATTTTCATTTTATTGAAAATTAAACATAAACATATAACTTTATTTCAACAAATAAATAAAGACATACTTAATGGGATAATTCTATTAAAATTTTTACAAATTAAAGTTTTTTTAACTGATTTTTCCAAAATAATCTTCTGTGTTATTTCAGGTAATAATAGCTTTTTAGTGGAGGTTATTAGTAAAATTTCTTTAAAATGAAGCTAACTGTGATAGTATAGCTAATTATTGCAAATATATGATAGGTATGTAATAAGGGAATATAAAAAGATGGGTGTAAAAGTGAGCAATAGGAAAATTAATATTTATTCATATATAATTACAATGTCATATTTTTATAAAAAAAAATATAACCAGTAAAATATTCCTATCTATTTAATGATTTAGCGTGGAATTTTTTCAGAGAGCTTCCAGTCGTTTATTTCTGACAAAGTGATAAATATTGAAGAAGATCAGTGAGAGGAATTAAATGTTTTTTAATTTTAATTTTGAGAAGATAGTATTATTTTGAAATAATTTAAATATTCAAATTTTTAACTATAAATTTAAGTCTGGTTTTTTTAGCTTCTTTAAAGTATTAGAAGTTTTTTTTTAAAGTTTTTATTTACTATAAACTGGTATCATAATTTTCATAAAAATACTTTTTTTTATCAATTTTAATAAATATTAATTAATTAAATATAATGTATTTCGATTCTTTTCATTATACTAATTTCAATCTAACATGGGTATTTTTAATATCAGAATAAATTATGAAAACAGAGATTTTTCCATCTTAAGCTTTTAACGCCTATAAATATTTATTAGGGAAAATTGAAGCTGCTTCAAATATTTTTGATTTAATTTTAGAGGTATTTTTTGAAAATGGAAAAATTTCTGGATAAACTGTGAAATTTCTAGATTCTGCTTTTCCACCTCATTTTTATAAGTATTTATAGCCTTTTATTTTGGGAATTTTTTTACCAGAGTAGCTTCTGAATCTTTATAAAATAAAGATAATAATTCAAATAATTCCGTAAATATGTATCAATTTATTTATTTCGGATAAAAAGTATGTCTTAATTTTTTATTTATTTATAAGAATATATATATCAATTTACACAGTTTAACATTAAAAAATTAAAATCTTATCTGAAAATCTTTACCAAAATTTTAACCAATTTCTTAAAAAGGTCGATTTATTGATATAAATTTTGTTTAATATATCAACTAATCGTAAAAAGCATCTAATTATTATCGTTTGTTTATTTAGTTTGTAGAATGGGTAATATAAAGGGTCAATATCAGTTATATTACCAAAAATTAATTGTTAATTAATAAATTATTCATACTCGATTGAAAAAATTGAGTATTTCTACAAAGAAAAATACTTATTTTTTTTTTTGTTAGAAACTTATTTTAAATATTCTGTAAGCATTTAAATACGCATAAAATTATCAAATCAAATAAAAATACCTTTATCACACATCAATATGCTCCTTAAAAAATTCTGTATCCACTTGGAATTTGTTATTAAAAAAAACTTTTTTTAAAAAACTGATTGATTAAATTAAAAAATATTAACTGAACGATTTATCCACTAAATTTATTATCGCTTGAAGTTAAAAAAAATTCTTATTAAAATAATAAGATGATGCATAATAAAATGCCTGGTTTGATGAAAAATATACCATCTAATATCTCAATTGAACATTTTTTATTATCATAATTTTATAATGAGCATTGAGATCAGATTTAAGGCAATTTATAGGATTGATTTTGATAAATCTATTAAAAATAGCTTAAAAAAATGTTTACTGAAAAAATAATGATCAAATATTTCGATTAGTGATATTAAAATGGAATTAAAATTATATTTAAAAATTATATTGTAGTTTTAAATTTAATTAAAATTAAAATATTTTTAATATATTAATGATGGATTATTATTTAGTAATTTGTTGCTATTTAAATACATAATTGCAAAAAAAAGTCTATTAAAACTGAAACTGAATAATAGTAAAGGTCTAAATCCCAATCATTATCTAATTTCAAATACGAATTATTTTACTGTTATTTATTGTTATCCGTTTTATATTATCGAATAAAGGCCTTTTTTAGAGTACCGAAAAATACTATAATATAAAACAATACATAAACTATCCAGTTTTTAATTAAAAAAATTACCCGCTAAATTATAAATAATTTTATAGTATTATTTTAGAATTTTTTGATATAAATAATGCTTATTCCGCAAAAAGTATTGATAAAAAACGATTAGGATGAAAGAAATTAAATTAAAAATTAATTTTCTTAAAAATGTGTAAATGCTAGTAAATAAAATCTATTGTTTATTTTTTGGAAACTTGGAATTTTTATATAGGTATAACAAATTAAAATCAAATTTATCGTTTTTAGTCAGCCCAAATTGAAATTATAATTCATCATTTAGGAAAAAAAATCCAATATTTTACTGATTTTAATAATGGATTCATAAAAAAGCAATACTAATAAATAAAAATCCATCAATTAATAATATATATTGTGGTAAATATATTAATATACCTGTAAAATAACAGGTATTTTTTATATACTTGAAGAGTCAGTTAATGAAAATTCGAAAAATAATCAAGTGATAGAATAATTTTCATAAATTAAATCAATGATAAAATCATAAAAAACAGTAAAATTATTGATTAAACTTTTGGTGAATCTATTAATGAAATATTTATATAGCTTTCACGAAATTTTAATTTAATTTAATATATTAAAACTATTCACTATCTAATCTAATAAATCGAAATTCATGTAAAAAAATACTAAATAATTTCATATTAATACATCAAACTACTTTAAAAGGATATTAATTAAATAAAAAACAAGCTAATGATTATAGTACTGTAATAATGGCTTCAAAAAA
The DNA here is from genome assembly GCA_001953115.1 of Smittium mucronatum. Taxonomy (NCBI): domain Eukaryota; kingdom Fungi; phylum Kickxellomycota; class Harpellomycetes; order Harpellales; family Legeriomycetaceae; genus Smittium; species Smittium mucronatum. The sequence goes on along the minus strand of LSSL01003527.1, from coordinate 17,000 downwards.
ACAAAAATACAAAAAAAATTTTAAAATTATTAATTCTATGTAATCTATGAAAAGTTAGAATAAAAAATTGGATCGATTTGAGAAAAATATGATCAAATATAATAATTTAAAAAAATAGGCTTGGGATGAGCGAAAACTTTTTTTTGGTAGAGTGTAATTTTTTTTTAAAAAAACAACAATATATCTCATGAATAAATGTAAATATGAAATAGTAATTTTAATTATTGAAAATCGAAAATTACTAATATACAATCAATCTTTTGATTACAAAATTAGGAATTTATAGCATAATGATTATTTAAACTAATCTTCTACTGTATTCAATTTTATGGTTTGTTTTTGATAGTTTTTTTTAAAATAATTTAACGAATAAATAAATCGAATTTTTTTTTCATTTATGTTTTCATTCTATATAAATTCTGTTTTATAAATTTTAAACGACTTTATAAAATATAATCGAAAACTTTTTTTTTATCTAAATATTTTCAAATTAAATCACAAATTTTTATGCCATTAAAGCTATTTCTTCTGTTTACTAAATAAAGAAATAATTTACTTGATGAAAAGTAGCTTTTTTGATTAATAAAAAATCTGAATTTTTTAATTTAAATTTGTCAAAAATGTATTTGTGTATGAAATTTAAATAAATTATAGATATACTATGAAAAATGCTGCAATAAATAAGTTGGTTAAAATTTTCAATCATACATTTAAATTTTAAATTCTATTTAAATTCTATTTAAATATTACGAATATATGATTAATTATATAAATGTGTTTGAATCAAATATTAGGGATATTTTGAAAAAAATTAAATAGTATGTAAAATTTCAAAATTATTTCTTTAAAAAATCAAAATAAATTCTAAAAATTGATAGTTCAAAATGTATATCAGTTTTATAAAAAAACACGGTTTAAGATATCTCGAATCACCTACCCAATGTTTCGAGAAGAAAAAAACATAGACTTTAAGCAAAATTTATACAAGTTTGATTTCTATTGATTAAAAATATATGTTTAATGAAAAAAATTTTTTTTTTTAGAAATTAACATTCATTGAGTATTTAATTTAGATAAAACTTTATTGAAATAAGTAGAAATAAGATCAAATCACTTTTTAGACAAAAAAACAAGTATAGAAATTAGACTAAGATTTATTGATAATAAAAATAATACAATAATTGCGTGAAATTGAGGATAAAATATTCAAGAGTCAAGAATTTTTTTTATATATGCACTATTAAAAAATCTAAGAATTAAGACAAGGGAATTTTCGGAAAAGATCAAAATTTTAAAATTTTACAAAAAATACCAAGCTTTTCCGTTAAAATTTGCAAGGATCCTGAGTTATTTTTAGAAAGTAATACATTTTTTTTCATTGCATTGATTATTGGTCATTTAGATAACTATATTAAAGGTTTAATTCGTTTTTTAGCTAAATTTCTAGAATTAAAAACATTTGAAAATATTTTTTAACGATTAGGCTAATTTCTATATTTTTTTATTGGAAAAACTAGGCTCATGAAGAGAACGAAAGAATTTTAAATTTTAAGACTACTAAAAAATAAATGAAAACTCAGCTTTTAGACTGATTGAGCTTCCTTTTTTGTCTTCTGAATTTTTTGATTCAGATCACATTTTTAGCTATGTATTAAACCTAATAACTGGTATATAACACCTAGATTAACTCAAATAGGAATATTAATGTTTTATAAAAACCCATATATTTTAACAAAGAATATTCAAATTTTATTATAATGTGTAAATTTCAAACTTCTTATATGTTTAGATTGAATAAATCATTATTTAAAAAAAGAGAAGATTTTTTACACATAAAAAAAAACTTTTATTTTCAATTAAAAATTTTATAAATGGAAATTATAAACAAAAAGTGGTTTTATTTGGTTTATTATAACAGAGACATAACTGAGGATTAACTAATAATCAAAAAAAAAATTAACACTAAAATTATATAAGGGCTTATATATTATATGAAGAAAAATATTTCAAGATATTTAGACGATTTAATGAATTTCTATTAGTTTTAGATCATAGATTAATATTTTCATAAATTATTTGTCTATTTTTGGCTGATATCAGAATCACCTTTAATTTATATAGGTCTTTTATAAATTTTTTTCCTTTTATCTTAATTTCTTAAAAACTAAGAATTTAAATTTAGCTTTTTTCAAAAATTTCGTAATTTTTTCATATAAATTCATAAAAAGATGCGATTCTGTATCTTTTTAAAGCAAGATTGAAAAAATTAAATATTGCAAGTGAAAAATACATCCATATATATTTATGATTCAATAAGTGTAATCATGATTTAAATTTTTAATTGAAAAAAAGAGTCCATTAAAAAAATTTAAATTAACGTAGATATATTTATCCAATTTTAACCATTTGTAATATTTATTGAATATAAGCAGCGAATAATCAGGTGGTTTTGGTATCAACTTTAGAGTAAAATAAATAAAAATTCCATGATTTCATTGTACTATAAATTTTTTTTAGAGGATAACATTTAGTTGGATGTAATATGAGTGGGGTTTTTTAAAGTTTTTATTTGAAATAATATATATCAAAAATGAAGTATTATATTTCAAAGAAAAATTATAGATTTATTGAATTTTGTATAAAAAATACCAACACTGTTCGTATTTTTGAAAAATTTTCTACTATTATAAACTTGAAAAGAATTTAATAAAGTTAATCGATATGAATTTTTTAGAAAAAATCAAAATTGTCTTACTCAATTTACTAAATTTACTCAATTTATTTATATATCAAAATATAAGAAAAATAGAAAAGAGAAATTTTTTAAATCTTTTTATAAAAAATATAAAGTGTAAAAGGGACATTTATTGGTATCAGTTAGATAAATTTAAGTTTTAAATAATTTTTATAAGATTTATATTTTTTATATAAACATTAAGACTTATTAATATTTTTTTTTTACAGATTTAATGTTAATTTTACATTAAAAAAAATATAAAAAGTTTTTATAAGGTACAAGTAAAATCTCAATCAAATTTTATTATTATTATTAAAAAATTGATTATAATGGGAAATTTCTAATGCTAAAATGTACGCAATCTCTTTCATAAATATGCAGGCTAAATATCTTTTTAAAAAAATATTTTAATCTATCATTTAAATATAAATAAAATTAATTATCTATTGAAATTTTATCTTTTTCCTATTATATAAATTAAAAAAAAGACCCCAAATGATATCAAAATAAAAACAAATCCCCAAAAATATATGTTTATGAAGGATTTATTTATATTGACGAGTTTCAATTTCCGATCCTGGAATAAATAAATATAAACCCCATAAACCTAATAATAATAATAATAATACAGTATATATATTAGTTTTAAAATAAACAGAAAAACCTCAGGATAATTCTTTCAATAAATAAAATTAATTTGGCATAAACTATTAGCCTTAAATTTCTAATAAATAGTAGCCTCTAAATCCCACCCTCTAAATAATAATGAATTAAATATAATTTAAATTTTGATAAAGAGTTTTATTGCCTATATTTTTTTTATCATTATTCGACCCTTAAAATAAATCAAAAAAAATATTTTATTAGATATTAATATTATTAATTTTTCAGTTTTTAAAATAATAATATGTTAAAAAAATATTATCTTTAAAATTAAATAGTAGGATATTAATAAATAAAAAAAAGAAAATTGAATTCCTAAAAATTATTGTTGTTATAAAATATATTTCATCAAAATTTAATCCACACTATTTAAAATACATATTTCGAAAATTCTTATGTTTCTTTATCTCTAAATAAAAATTTCGGTTAATATTTTCCCTTTATGTAAAATATATTTAAAAAAACTCAATGTTATATAATTGGTGTAAATATGAAATTAAATATCTCAGAGCAAAGTTTATAAACTCGAAAGATTACTTTTCGATTTAAGGGCTGATATTTTTACAGAAGTTTAAACCTTTTCAATTATTAATCTATATTTTTTATCCATATAGATTTATTATGATATTTTTATCGTCATATCATTAAATTTAAATTCTATTATAAACTATAAACGGATGAATTTTAGATCAAATATTTTAAAAAAAAAATTTTTTATGCATCGAAAATTTCATATCATTTATCGTGAAAGAGTATAGTGGAAACCCCCGCATATAAAAACCCCAAAATAATCTAAATATTGTGGAATTTTATATCATAATAAAACATCATTGTAGATAGATTTATTGTAACAATTAACCCCAAATATATTATAAATAAAAAAATTGAAGATTAATTTTCAAAAATTATTTAAATTATAATTTTTACAAATTATTTAACTAAAACTTTCAATATTAATAAAAATTAATTTTAATAAAAGCAGTCTTCTTGGTTTTAACCATAAACTAATTTAAAAATTATAAAAAGAAATTATTGGATGTTTTACTCTAAACAATAAATTATATTTTTAATAATTTTAATTTAATACAAAAGCTGTGATAATACAATATCATTTCAATTTACATTTAGCATTCACTCTTTATTTTCTGCAAATTATCCAAAAAATTAAAATTTGTGAGCGATTTTAGGGAAAGTTTTTTAATAGCCCTGTATTTATTCCCAGAAAGTCGAACTTATAAACAACTCTATAAATATTTTTAATTTTTTTATTTATTACCTTTGATTTAAAATCTTTTTTGTGTTGGTTATTTTATCAAATACAAACCTCAACTATTTTTCTATTAAATTAAAAATATTCAATGGAAGATCGTTATAATATTTACCTTATTTTAGAAACTTCTCAATAAAAATAGTAATGCGTTGACCCAATAAAATCTTGCCTTAAAAAAAATAATACATTGGATCATATCATAAAAAAGAAAATCAATCAAAAAATTTATCTAAAATTCGTTAATAGGTGAAATATATTGAAATTTTCAGGAATAGAAGTTAAGAAATGCATATTTTTTTAAAAAATCATTATAAGCTAATATTAGAACAACCTTTGTACTGAAAAATTAAAATTTTTGAAACATATAATTTATTATTTGAGAATTTAAGACTTTATTAAATTATATTAAATTTATTCATTTCTTTTTCTTTTTTTTTTTGGAATTGCAACTGCTAATAAAATATGTTTTAAATTTTTTTAATAAATATTTTTGAGTTTGCAATAGGATTTAGATTTTATTTTTCTTATAATGAAATTGCAATCTTTATTTCAAATAAGTTGCTTTTGTGTTTGAAAATGTGATTATTATTATATTTTTAATTGATTTGCGATTTTTTGTTTTTAATACGTTAGGATTATATATTTTAGAATTCGATTTGTTTAAATCAGTTAATTTCAGATTTATATACTATTTTATTGTGGATCTTTATTTTTCAACTGAATTTTCAGCTCTTAGCACTGTTATTATTATTTAAAATCCTTAAGTTTATTATATTTCAAATATATTAACCACAATTTTATCTTAAAGACTTAATATAAAAATTAAAAAAACCCCCAAAATAAAATTAAAAAGATGAAATATAAAAATATATTTAAGGTACTGAATACTAAAATGTATTGATTTTAAAAAAAAATGTTGCATTTTATGTAGAATCGCCAATTCCGAACTGATCAAATTAGATTTATAAGTATTTTATATATATTATGCCATAATTAGTTATTAATTTCTATTTTTTTAGCAGTTTTATTACTTGAGACTCTATAATTGCAGTTTTAAGTCGTAATTTGCTGTTTTAAGAGTTGTATTTTTTGTGATATTTCCGTTGGTGACTAATTCTCAAAAAATTATATTTTAAAATATTTCTCAACTTTTTTAAGTTTGCATATATTTTATTCATTTTTTGTTAATAACCAAAAAAAATAAACAGATCTAGTTTTTTCTATTTTTTACTCATTTAAAAACAACTTATATCATTTTCATTAATATAAGCACCAATAAAATTATAAATTTAATTAGTTTCACTTAAGTGTATTTTTTTCAGAATCATAATAATCATGTAGCTTTTATTCAAAAAATTTATTTATTAATATTTATTTTTGCAACTCTTCGTAAAGGTTTTTCGATTACAATTGGATTAATGGTAAAATTGTACGATTTCAGTCTAATTTTGAGAATCATGGTCTATTATAAGAATTAAATCACAAAAATTATTGATTGAGGCTTCATTAATTTAATTAAAGGTTTAAAAATGGTGATTTATATTCAGCTTTGATTTTTTTTAGTGGCTTTATCATATTTTTAAGAGATTCATTTTGTAATATTTTTTTACTAATAGATATTCTGAGTAAATATAGGATTCTTTTAGGTTAGATAGTAATATCTTGGAAATTTCATAAAAAATCTCATAGTTAATAGGAGAATCTGAAAATATTTTGATAAAATGACAAATTATGATATCCCTTTTTAATTATCTGAATATTTTAGTGATAATCTGCCAATAAAAGTGAAATTGGTAACGGTTTTAAAATCTGAAAATGAACTATCCGATATTATACGTATTAATTATTTTTTTTCAATTTTCACTAAAAATCTAGCAAAATAAAGGCTTATGAAAAAAAAATTCTAGTGGATATTTAATTTTATTGAGAGTGAAAATACCAAATCTTATATTATTTTTTTAGTTACTTTTAACTTCTTCTTTCAAAACATTTTGATATAATACTCGATAGCTTCAGGTAAGTCTATATATCCCTTTTTCAATTAATATATGTGAATTAATACTATCAATAAATTACACATTAATTTTATTACGAAAAATTTTCTTTGTCTTAGTATTATTTAGTTCATCGTTTTGTTTTTTATAAAATTCTTATTTACTAGGTCAGATAACCTCAAAAAATTCGTCGAAAAAGAGTGCACCAAATCAAATAAAAGGAATAAATAATACTAATTTACTGATATATGATTTAATGTTAACTTAAGATTAGTTTCTATAAACATTAAATAAAAAAAATTGGATGTAAAAAGATTTAGATAGATTAAGAAAAAACCTGCTTTTTTAATTGTTATCATACATTCGGTGAACATTAATTTTTTAAAAAAAATTTTATAGTTTTTTATCCTTACCAGAAATAAAATTTCCTAAAAGTCTTGATTTGTTATTTTTTACTGTCGGTGTATTATGAGTAACATTAATAGATATATAATTTTTTTTTTTGGTTTTGAGTGGCTTGAATTTATAATCTAAATTATAAAATATCTATGAATACATATTATTTCCAGTCGATTCGTCTCGGGTTTAATGATAAATAAGAATTTGAAATATTGAACTAAGCTCCTGAATTTTTTTTTTTAATTCTTATAAATTTAACCATCTTTGTGACGATGACTTATTATTGGGTTTTTGTAACTCAAAAACATCTTATATGGCTTAAAATTAACTTGAAATGAATGGGGGGGGGGGGTTAAGTTATATAAAGAATATTTACTGTCATTAATTAATACACTCATGGATCTATTTAATGCTGAAGCCTGATAATCACAATTATTTCCTAAATTTATTAAGGATAAAATATGCAGAGTCTTAAAATAATTTAATGGGACTAAAAAATTATCAACTAAAATATTTTGAGTCTATGAAAATAGTGTTGAGTGACTGGAAGATTGATGGCTTTTTGAGATCAGAAATTTTTTAGATTTAATCTCGATATTTCTGAGTTGTATTACATACATAAAAAAGACAAAAAAAACCAAAGAATTAAACAAAAAAATATTAAGCTATTATTGGAATATTATTGCTGAAATAGTGAGATAATTAAAAGAGGATATCCTAATTTTTCAGGCTATCAAAATAATTATCAAATTCTCTAAATAAATATCAGATTTTTATTTCCTTACCATATTTTTTTCTAATTTTGTGGCAGTAAAATATGGGTTATATAGTAAAATCTGACAATAAATTTAAAAATCTGATTATTACTGGAATAATCTGACGATAATTTTATTATTATAGCAAATTGGGATTCCCTACTTAATATTCTGATAATTCTAGAAATAAACCTGATTATCTAGATAAATAAAATATCTACATAAACTGCCAAATGAGTGGTTCGATGGAATTTAAATTTACACAATAAAAATTTCCACCAAATACCCTTACTGGAAGTGGTTTTATTGAAATTTTTTTTATCAGAAATGAAACAATCAACATAAATCTTTACCAAAGACGCTAAAGTCTAAATATCACCTTATTTAATGTGCACATAAAACATTTTCTTTTTTGTTTTTTCAATTAAGCTGCCTAAAATTTTCCAGTTAAATTTAGGTATTCCCTAAACTATTATTTTAGATGGTTTGAATATTTTTATATATAATTATACTAAATTTTCATTTAATTAATCATTTAAGATATAAAATAACATTTTAACTGCAATGAACTTCACATAAATTAACATTTGTTTTTGAAACATTTCTTAGGTTAAAAAAATTAAATAACTTCACGGAGAATTTTGTAGTAGTAGACAAAGAATTTTGTAAATTTTTATGTCATGGAGTTTGAGAAAAGAAAAAGAATCCAATTGTGCAGCTCAATAAGATCCATTAACGCTGTTGCGAAAAGATTTTTCTAGATAAATTTATTTCCGATACTGCAAATTTAATGAGAATTTTATTTTTTTTATTTATAACTAAATTTTTGAGAGCTTTAATTTTTTTACTGATATTAATAAAGGAGCTATTAAAAACCTGTTTTTTTATATTTTCAGTTTTTTCAATTAAATAAGTCTTGAAAACGGAATTTTTTAATAAAAAAAGGATTTATCAATCAAATGACTCATTTTTATAATAATTTTGTCTAGTAACTAGATTAAAAGCCATCTAATTAAAATTTGGATTGATTTTTATTTTTCTGGCTTTCCTGGACGAACCTTTTTTTAAAATGATAGTTATAATAATAGCATCAGCTTTATTAATCTCTATGAGAAAGTAATAAACGTGCAAGCATCTCTTTGATTTCAAAAATATTTTACATGAACAGCAAAAATCTGTCTAAGTCTCAATTCTTTTTTTAGAAAACACGAATTTATTATTTTCGAAAAATTAAAATAAATAATCGAGATTTTCGAACCCTAGTTCAACAATTCATTTTGAAATTGATAATAGTTGCATTGGATAAGAATAAACCCAGAACAGAAAAATAAGAAGTTTTGAGATTTTTTTTGACTATTTTGAAATTGATTTTTTTCTCATTGCCTTACAGTACTTCAGTATAAACCATTTTTTCGAAATTTAGTGAATATTTTTTGTCCGATTCATCAATCATTTTAATTTACTCATCAAAAAAATCTAGTAAGATTGATAAATTGTATATAGAAAATTTCTCTCTGACTGTTCTATTGAATCCCTCTTGAGCATAGTTAGTCGACGAACTAAATACACATGCTTCTTAAAACCAGTTTGAATTTTTTTCGGAATTTTTCTTTTTAATTTTCTGTATTATAACTGTAATAAAATTGAAATTACTCCGTTTTATCAAGAAAGCAAATTTAGTTCTTTCGATATCTCAAATTTAACTAAAAATTGCATTTTACATATATCAACGTATATTGGTTCCTTTATTTCATTTTTATTCTTCCCTAAAAGACCCAAAATTGTTTAAATAAACATTCCAAGAAAAAAAAAATTCCCTAAAAGACCCTTTATATGATTGAAAACATGGATCCAGCAATTAATTCTGTTTAGATTCAAATTTCTTATAAAAAAAGTATTTTATATCTGTGGAGCGGAGTCTGAAATCAATTTTTTTAATCTAAAATCAAGACCCAATCCTGTTATCTCTCTTAAAATTTTATTTAAAACCATGGAGTATTCATCATGTCATATTTACTCACTGCATATATTGAAATGTGTGAAAATGGTTGGTCTTTATCTGTCATTCCCAATATAATAACCAGATAACCGCCTTTAATTAATTTAAAAGTTGAGTCTATGTAAAAATTTGTTGCCATAGAAAGTCTGTGGCATTTATCTTTATGTTATTAAAAATTTAAAATCTGTAGGGTCTTTAGAATGTCCCGCGGCGTATGGGAAATTGTTGATATCTTGTTCGTTTATTATGGAAATTTTTCTCTCAAGCATTTCTGTTGTATAGTAAGACAGTTTTTTGATTTCTTATTATAGTAGGTGTTATTGAGTATATTTTTTAGATTTCAAAGGGAAGATCCTCTGATTCCAATTTTATCTGATATGACCAAAAACTATCCTTAGAAAAACTAATTTTCTTTTAAATAATTTTCTCATTTAACTTCTTGCATGAATCTGAATGAGACTTAGAGCTGTAAAATCTCTTTGGCTAATTATTGTTATCATCGACTCTTAAGTCTCCTACACATCCATAAACGTTTTTTTTAAAGCAGTATAAATTTTAGTTCTATAATTTTTGTATACTTTGTCATATATCACTCTCATTTTATCCACATTTTCACTTTTTTAGCATAAAAATGATTCGACCGAACCTCTTTTAGATTTATTAATTATCAAAAAAGTATGATTTTTAGAAATTTAATCTAAAAAACCCCCAATAGGTGAAGAGGCGATTAAAAACTAAATTTAAAATAATTTTCTTTGTATGTGCTATTTATATCGCTTTTTTTAAGAGGTTAATAAATTTTAAAAAATTAGCCCATATGTTTTATACTTGTTCAAATTTGTATGCCTGTTTTTTTTTAATTTTTTAAATTTATTTTATTTTGAGGTTATTATGATTCAATGAAAATGGGATATTTTAAAAACTAAATAAATAAATTTTCAACGTGGATAATTTAAATCCACCAAAAAAATAAATAAAACGCGTATATATCTCACTATTGTGACAGTTATTTTTTTGATTAAAGTGATACCAGAACTGCTAGAAATAATTAAAGCTAAAAATAAAAAAAATCATAAGTAATATAATTTTAATATAAATGAATGTTATCTGGTAACTGGTCAGCTTTTTTCCAAAATTGTCAGATTATTAAACAGAGAATCTCAATTTGTCATATCAGTGAGATATTTGTAAGATTTTTCTAGGAACTGACAGATTCTTAATAAAATTGACAGATTTTTATTTCCTAACCGTAAAATATGTAAGGACTTTAAATAAGATCAAAATTAATTATACACAAAACTACGCGTTTTTAAACAAAATTAGGTAATTATACACAAAATTTGCGGTTATTCACAATTTTTCTTTTTTGGCCAATAAAACTCCTTAAGTAATCCGTATTTATAAATAAAGCATAATTAATCTTATTATTTGACCGTTATATTTAAGCTAATAATTTCTATAGTGATAAATTATTCCAAAGTTACTAAATTTGGTTTTCTCTGAATGAAGACAATTTGCTGTAAATTTTAACAACTTTCCTAATCAGGAAAATCTCAAGGGTTAATTAAACAGCATGTAGCTAAAATGAAATCCCATATAAACATAAGATGGTTATAATTGGTTAAGTAGATGCAAAGCTTTTTTTTGGCGCGTAAAAATTATGTAAAATATTGACTAAAACTCTAAATTACCAGAAAAAGTAATGAATGTCGAGTTTTCAAATGGTTTTTATAGATAAAAAAATATGGTCTCAAAAATAATCTGCCACATAATTGATTTAAAAAAAATATCAAAAAAGAAGAGTGCTAGTTCTTTGCGTATGAATATGAAATATTTCATGGGTTTTATTGGAAAAAAAATAGAATTTGTGTATAACCTCATATTTTGTGTATAATTACCTAATTTTGTTTAAAAACGCGTAGTTTTGTGTAAAAATACATTGGATTTAAAAAAAAAAATTGTTATGAACATAAGTATAACTTGCATAGTTCTTGTAGATAAGAAGTAATATTAAACGGTCATATTAAAAATTATCATTGTTAAAAATGCAGCATGGTGCATATTACAATTCATTGCCCATATGAGCCTCCAAAAAATTATTTAATTTCATATCCAGCTTATTGGTTTGCTTTTATTACATACATTATATATTATATTATTAATTTCTACTACCAAAAAGCTATTTTCGGTAAATCTAAGACTCTGAATAGTAGTTTTAAAATTTTTATAAAAAGAGCAATTTTATGCTCATAAATAAATTCATATGAAAAAAGTCATTTAATTTCTACCTATATATTATTTAGTATTTTAGTAAAGGGGTAAAGCCTCGGTAGTGTTACCAGAAATAATATCATAAAATTACCCAATCATTATTGTAAGGTTAGAAAAGCTAACAATATAAAGATGATAGAATGAATGTATTTTTTTGGTTGATTTTTCTATGAAAAATAAATATGAATCAAAGTCGATAATTAATCTTTGCTTTTAAATAAAGTGTGTCTTTTAACTAGTTCCTAAAAAATCTTATTTCAAAAACAATTTTTTAACCACTTTATAAAGATATTATATTAATTCATATATATGATTAATAAAAAAAAATCAAATCCTGTGAATAATAACTGCTTTTACATAGTGAAATATGATTTTAATAAGAAATTAAACTCTCAGGATTTTTTTTCAAATAATGCATTTTTAATTTATCATAATAGTAGAGATGGGAAAATTATCAGTAAATAGACCAAATATAAATTAAAATCGGTTAATTTGAACCTTAAATCATTTAAATATTTGATAATAATTATAATCTAATATATATTAAATTTATCATTTTCTAAAAATAGGATTTTATTTAATTATAAGATTTTTTAAGTCAAATATTCAGAAAGGTAATATTTTTGAATCAAAAAATCAAAACTTAAAATTATATAAAAAATTTTTATAAAAAAATCTACTGATATATTGAATATCTATTCATAATGAACATAATGCATTTTAATCCTTGAAATACATTTAATTTAGTGTTTAAAAAATTAAATTTAATTCATTTCCAACAATTCACATAAATCTCTTAAAATCTATGAGATAAAATAAAATAAAGTCACTATACTAAAGGTCCAGGAATTAGAATTTCACATGCGAGGGACAAGTATTTTTAGTAAATAAGGCAGGAGCTTACCATATTTGTCCTTTTAAAATGTAATAATATTTAAAATTTAAAACTAGTATTTAAAATAGTAAAAAATTAGAAATATTTATGCATATATGAAATTTTTATTAAATATAAAGTAAAATTATGTAGGAAATAATCAAGTTAATAGGAATAGTCCTTAGTGATTTTATGAGGATTTGTTTTAATAAATTAAGAAAGAAAAAAAATTCGGATTTTTTACAAATATAATTTAGAAAGGAGATCTTTTATGATTTATACAAGATAGGATTTTAAATATAGATATTTGGGCAATTCAGAGTTATTTATTCAGAAATTTTGTTTTAATTTTTATATCAATGAGAAAGTGAAAGGAAAATTATTTCTTATTGAGCTGGCTTTTCGAATGAATCCAAAGAAGAATCAAAGAGATAGAATTATGCAAAAAATGGCTTTGGTTTAAGATAAAAAAATTCTGTTATCTCAGTAGATTTAAGGAATTGAGAAAATTAAATAATTAATTAAAAAGTTCTAAGATTAAAATATTTTGCTAAAAAATACATTTTTATCTCTCTCTAAAAAAAAAAGACCAAACTAATAATAAACTACCTAATTCAGTAAAAAAATGTATATTTAATTATCTAATTATTGCTTAATTTTAATTTTTTTTCCAATAACATATTGGTTTTTTTTACTTCTAAAGTTACTTTTTTTTACACGATTTAACAAAAAAAACCCCCAGTCAAGTTTGCTCCTTCGAAATAACATTAAGCTGTAAAGAAGAATTAAAAATCATAATAAATTTATATAAAAAAATCTAAAAGGACCCACTAAAAGAATATCATATATAAAAAATATTAATCCAATATAAAAGATGTTATAGAAAATTCAGGATCAAAAACTGCTTATTACACCCCCCTACATTCCGAAAGGATATTTCTAAAAAGGAAACAGACATCTTGAAAGCATAACTCACCATATTAATATATATTAACCCTACGATAATCAGTTAAAAAAATTATAATTTCGACTTTCAATTGAATAATTTTAATTTTTATCTGTTTCAATTGTTAATTAACCATTTAGCTTGAGTTGAGTAAAAAAGTACAATTTATTAATAATATAATTTTAGTAAATGACAATTTAGCTAAAAGCAAGACAAATTTCAGCAAAAAAAGTAATAAGCACGATCGCAACATCCAAAAATAAAAATAAAAACTAATAGCTATTTAAAATAATTTATCCTTAAAGGATGTAGTTTTACAAGAAAAATAATTAATATTTTAGATGAATGAATTATAATTCCTACATTTAAAAAAAAATTTATAAAAAAAATTTTCAAATTTTTGAAAAGATAGTTTAAGAAATGAAATAAAGTGGATATAAATGCTGAAAACATCTAGTGATTCTTTTAAACAGATTTTTACATTTAACCAAAAAGCATTAATATAATTCAAATTAATTTAAAACTAGATTCTATTCTTAAAACTTAAAATTTCTTAGTTTTTATGATTGGAAAATAACTGATCGATGTTTTACTAAGTCTTTGGTTATTCAATTTTTTTTTTTTAATTTTTAATTTTTTATAATTTTTAAACCGAAAAGCCGTTTATTTAATTCCAAAGCACTAAAAAGCAATAACTTAATGTGATTAGATAAAAAAGCATATGTATAGTATATATTTAAATAATATAATTATATTCAAATGAAAAGGGTTTTGATGCTAATTTTTGATTAGCCTGGAAATCTGATAGAATATTTTTAAAATTTTCTTGATTCAATAAAATTACTCAAACGGTAACGATAGAGGCATCAGAAAATTTCATCCAATTCTCATTTCATCAAATAACTTTTTATTTGATTTAAATTTTATTCAGGTTCCATTTCACCCAATTATATTTTCCCCAAAATTGATATGCAAATAGTTTTAAGCTTTTTGGTTTAAAAATTGTTAATATTATTTTAGAAATCTTATACCTAATCAAAATTCTACAATAATAAACTAAAATGAGGTTTTTTTCCTTCTCCAATTGGAATTTATAAAGTTTGTTAAAAAGCCTATTGGGTGAAATTTTAATTGGATGCAATGTAAATTGGGTGAAATGGCATTTGATGAAGTAAAATAGGATTGACCCTTTCCGGGCCCAAATCTAAACCTCACTCCTATTTGCGTACTTAACCATTTCAATTGGATTAAATTCTTAATTTATATTATATTATAAAGATAATGCATGTCTGATGAAAATTCTGAGAAAAAAGTGAATGTCATATTTTGAAAAACGACACTGAAAGGGTTAAATGCTGCGTAACTAAAGATATATTTGTTGCGCGTGGATTTAAATTTTATATGTAATGATGATTATTTGTTTAATTAATTTTTATTTGATTTTAAATTTATTTTCATTGTATGTTTTCATTTCTTCATATTATTTTATAGCTAATAATTATAGAGAATTAAATACGTTAACCAATCATAGTATACAAAATTTATTTTTAGAAATATGCACTATTTCCTAAAATGATGGAAGTAAAAATACAAGTTTGGATGGTTTCAGGACTATTTGTATACTACCAATTCACATACGGGAAATTTCGTATAATTTTTTACCAATAAATAGAGAGAATTAAGATTTAAATTTTTTGTTAAATAATTTTAAGAAACACACACATTTCATTTTCCAATACAAACTTAATTATTAAAAATGATAGGTAGAAAAAGTAGAAGAAATGACAGTATGCAAACTTTCATTGCACCTTTTGGATATATACGTCCCCCTAAGAGTGAAATACCTTGCCGTGGTTAATAAGCTTAATAATGTACTTTTTCGAAGTACACATAACTTAAATTCCACTCAGTGTTGAACTATTCTTGGTTGGAAGTTGTGGAGACGCGCACAGCGATTTGGAGGGCAGAGATTCAAGAAGATTGCCATCTCGGAACAGGAGACACCAATCTTTTAGTACAGCTGAGACATAATATAGTGCACAAGTCCAGCGCTCGACACTCTTACGGATCTCAGAATCAAAAAATTTTTTGTGGGAAAGCCGTATCGACCAATCCCAAATTTATTTATAAGCCTAATTTTATTAATACAGTTAATAGTAGGTATTGACCAAAGGCTCAATATCCTCAGCGAAAAATATTTAATTGAAAAAGAGCCTAATTCATGACTACACGTAACCTCAGTCATCCAGCCTACTTGAAGCAATGCAAGGGGGGGTCTTTCGGTTGGTAGATTGAACCCTTTTCCCGTAGGTACGCAGCCGGTAGTCCGGCAGAGGAGCTTATTGTAGATAGGATAATAGTCTTTTCTATACGTCTTTTTTTTTTTCAAATTTTTTTAGTATTGTTTTTAATGACGTTATTTTACAATAAAATTCCGTGATACAAAAATTAGTGCATTATTAGAGCAATAAGTATTTGTATATTAATTGGAGGGCAGTGTTAATACACTATTAATATTGGCCATAATATAATACGAAGAAATGAAATCACTTATTAGGCCGCCTATGCAATAAGTGAATTTGTTTGGGTTTCAGAAATAATTACCAATTATAGCGGATTTACTCAAAATATGCATATATCTATCAATTAAATGACACATCTAATCACCGTCGGTTTAAGATTTTATTAAGCACCAATTGTGTGCTAGGGGTATTTATTTTGATAAAAACGCGTTAAAATGATAAATACAAACATTTGTCAAGATTCTGATTTTAAACGATAAAACGCAAATTTATCAATTTAAATCTAATTAATCAATACGAATCCCATTCTACGCAACATAGAGTTTATATAAATTTAAATGCTCGAAAAAACGGAATTTAGATCAATTGATTTGCATTTGATTTTATCAGTGTAAGGAAATTATATTGATAAACGGTTCCTATATTAATATGAAATTGGATAGCTTTCCCATATTTATTATGTTATACTTCTAATGAAAGCTTTATTACATCTTTATTAAATACATGATTTATAGCTAATATACCAGTTAAAAGACGTCCAAAAATGCTTGAAACCCTCCAAAAAAGCTA
>LSSL01003526.1:0-18451 GCA_001953115.1 Smittium mucronatum | reverse complement strand
TTTTATTAACTTTAAAATAAATTTTCCGTAAAAATAAAAAAAAAGAAAAGAAAACGATTACATAATTGCAAAATCTAAATCAATTCAAGATATTAATACTGAAAAGCAGATTCCTCCTAGGAGTGAAATACTTAGCCAATTTTAGGATCTTGCTAGTGTACTTTTCTAAGTATACTAAACTAAAACTTCGCATAGCGATGCACTATTATTGGCTGGGAATAGTGGAAACAGCGCACAGAGATTTGAAGGGCGCTATTTCAGAGGAGGACCATCTCGAAACAGGAGGAACAGACATTTTAGAACAGATAAAGCATCTTCTAGTAAAATATTCCAGCGTTCGAAAGCCAAACGGATCTCAGATTCTAACAGCAATTAATAGGAAAATCATGTCGATTAATCCCACGTTTTGGTAAGGACCTAATTTTATTAATCCTGTTAGAAGTATGTTTTAACTAGGAGCTCAGTAGCTTCAATGAACTATTTTACATTGAAAAAGAGCTTTATTCTTGGCTGCATGTAACCTCAGCCAACCAGCCTACTTGAAGCAACGCTAGGGTGGTCTTATTATTATTAGATTCCATTATTTTTCCATATTTAAGCAGCCGGATGTCCGGAAGAGGATTTTATTGTGTTAAGTTAAAGGTCTTTTCTATAAATTGTTTTCTTTTTTCATATTTTTTCATATTTTTTCATATTTTTTTAGCAATTTTTTAGTAATTTTTTAATGACTTTTTCTTAAAATAAAATTCTGCGATACAAAAAAAATATTAAGATTCAATAAAATATATAAATTATCTTAGATGACAAATATAATGATTAAAGCCTCAAATTAAAAAAACACATTCTTTTTTATCATAAAAGCACGATATATGTGTTAAATATGTGCCTACTATTTGTATTAAGTTATTTTTTTCGATATAAATAATTCTATTTAAAAACTTAATCACGTATTTAGGAATTCATCAGTCATTAATTAATAAAATTTCCATTAATTAATAACTAATAGAATGAATTGATAACTGGAAAGATGATTAATACTTGATGAGCTATTTAAATTGGGGTTTTATTAACCTAAGCTCTTTCAAATACTTAATATTAGAATTTTAATAACGTTATTAGAGGAATTGTATACGTTATATGGTTATAAAGATATAAACAAAAAATTAAAGAAAAATCGTCTAGTTATTTATTAATAACATAAAAATTAAAAATTAAACCTTTCTTATTGGTCAATAATTTATTCATTCTCAAATTGGATATCTGGAAATTAATTCCAACCATTACGTTTTTATAAATAGTGCTTAAAACACACATATGTGAGCGAAATTAAATAAAGACGATTATGAGTTATATAAATTTGCTACTTTTAAATAGCACGAATAAGTATTAACCAGAAAGTTAATATCCTAACAGCCATATGTGCAAGAAAATACTCCTTGAATTTCTTAAAAGAAATCCAATTAAGAAAATCCGTCTAATTTTTTTTTCAATTTTTATATTGAATTATAAAGAAAGAAAAAAGCCTTGAACTTTCATATTTTAATTTCGCGATTACTCTAGCATATTTTTTATATATAAATTGAAGTTACTTTGGGATAAAATCGAAATTTCGCGTTTAAATTTATGTTATACATACATAAAATCACCGCGAATTTTTTTTTGAGTTGTTCTCAACAGAAAGCGCGAATAAAACAGCAAATATATAATAATACTCAAATAGAAAAATCTCATTTAAATGAAAAAAAAAATTGAAAATTAAACGTGTTATTTCACCAAATATATCTTTGTCTAGAATATTCAAAAATAATAATCTGGAACTTTTCTCACTTTTAAATATATTTTTTTGGTATAGACTTATTGGTTAGTTGATGGCCTCGATACTTTCTATAAGCAATAAATTCTATTTATAATTATCTCAAAAAAATAGTAAAAGTACTTATACTCGCAAAACTTCACTGAATTTTAAAAAATTATCTTTTAATTTTTTTTTAAAAGTTATTGCTGAATTCTTAAGTCAGAACTTAAAAACGTCAAACCGTAATAATATCCAAAATATTTATAGGTACATGGAAGCAACAATAAGCTATGAGAAAGAGCCTCTGGTTGCTTCAATACTATCAATAGAGTACGTGTGCGACACCTAAATTTATGATCCAAAAATTTATAAAGGCATATTTAGAGATCCAGATAATATTTATTATTTGACTGGATTTAATTTAAACGATTTTAACGAGATATATTCTCTGTGAGAAAAGGATCTTATCAAAGCAGAAATGCGAAGGAGCAGAAAATCCATCTTTGCTCCAAAAGATAAATTACTTGTATTAATGACGTATTTAGGACATTACTTTAAATTTGAGAAACTTGGTAGGGATTTTAATATTTCAGGTCCATCAGCTTGCAATATAGTAAATTCCACAGCAGAATTAGTTAGAGATCCTCTCATTAAACATTATATATGCCCTATGAAGACGGAAATTCAACTGTAAAATTCAATTATTCTAAATAAAAATAAGAAAGTATATGGACTGATACTTATTTTCTGTCAATAAGCCAAGCTGCTTTTTTCAAGATGGGATACTTTTTTATTCTGGAAAGCATCACAGATACTGTGTGGAGCGATAAGTGGGATTTATACCTAATTGGATATGCACTTTTATAAGCCCAGCTGTAGAAGGGTCTATTCAAGACATGTCTGTCTGTAGAAGGATGAAAAATACTTACAGAATTTTTTTGAAGAAGACGCCTAATGAATATAGGATTGATGATGTTGACGATATTTATGAAAAATGGGCCATACTGGCCGATAAAGGGTATGTTGGGCTTGACAAAAAATTCAGGGTAAGAATACCTAAAAAAAATCTCCTTAGAGTGGGAGAATATTTCACACATCCAAAATTCGGTATTAATAAATAAAGCTTTTATATTTGAGCATTAAACTTACTCCCAAATCAAAAACAAGTTGATTATAGTGAAAGAATAATTGTTGAGAATTTTTTTGGTAGATTAAAGGGGGTTTTTTTAAAATAGCAAGAGATAAATTCAGAGTTTTATTAGATAACATAGAGATTATCACTGGAATATGCTTATCACTGAAAGTTTTGCACATTACAAGATCACCTCTAAGAATAGATGAGATTAAACTATATGACACAATTAGAATAAAAGATGTAGAATCCTTATAGAAAAGAAAAGAGAAGGATGAATAGTACAGGAATAACAAAAATAACGCCAGATTATTCCGAAATATGATGTCTATTTTAACAATACTTCTGAAAGTTCCTTTATGGTAAGAAAAAATTACGCTTTTATGAAAAGAACAGCTTTTTCAGGGCCAGAAATTAGCGATTAGGATTGCTTCTCAAAATTTAGTATTTTTTAAATTATCTTTTTCATCTTTTAATAATAGCTCTTAAGTGTACTCATTTATATTTTCAGCAGATAAATTTGAAAATAAATATAAAAGCATTATTCAATAATAATTTAACTCTAATAATTTAAAAATAGTATAAAGCAATCTTATATTTTATTGGCTAAATCTTTTTTTTTGAATAAAACTCGATTCGGGTTACTTTTATTGAAATTACCTTTATTTTTTATTAAAATTCATCTTTTTACAAAATATAAAGAAGATTAATATTAAAAAATCCTTAAATATAATTCGATGAAATTAGCTACAGAATTTTCGATTCCAGACATATAGTTTGATTTTAAATTATCCGCTGTTTATTATTGGTAGAATTTCGATAATTTAATTTATAATATTTGATATAAATGATTTATTTCTAAAAAAACCAGATATCTTTATTAGCGCAAAAAATTACTCCTAATGTAGATTAGAAATTCAAACAGGTAAGTTTAGGATATTTCAATTTAAAATGTTTTTTTTAGCTTCAATCATTATTTTTTTTGAAAAAAACTTAGGTCTTTTTTGGACTTTCGCTTAATATATGAAAGAGGCACTGTTTAATGGAATTATAATCTCGATATTTACCAAAAATTAAGAACCCGGAAATCAATAACTGGGTAGTTAATATCGATACTAATTACAGGGGTAAAAAAACTATTATTTTAATTATTAAAATCGGTTATTTGATAATTCTCGTTTTTATGCTTATTTGAATAGATATACACACGTTTTTTTCATTTGAAATAAAAAAAATACTTTTTAAAACAGTAAAAACTGCATGTATTTATATATATTTCGATATATGCAGGAGAAAAGATGAAGATTTTAGCCAAGTTGCTGTTTTTAATTAACTTTTAGATGTAAATTTAAGACAATAATTTTATAAATTAAAAATGATTTCAAACCATGGAACCAGGAAATTTACTTTAATAGTTAACGATACAAGTTGAAAAGTTGAGGGGAAAACATGCACTAAATTTTTTATACATATAATTACATTAGATTTCATAACATAAGTCTTATTTATATTGCCACTTCTTTGAAACTAAAATAAACTTATGTTATTACACAAGACTCTAATTTAAAAAAAATCTTTGATAATTAGTTTCTACTATAACAATGCGAATTTTTGACAATCATTAATGTAAAAAAAAACTAACTTCTTCAAATTTTTGAGATTTAAAAATATTATACACAAGTTTTCTGGATTCTCAATTTAACATAAAAATATTTGTATGGATTTCTCAAAAGAATAAGTTTTTGTGATTGTGAATTGATTTTAAATTGGAGTTTCTCTTTTCATGTCATATAATTAATTTTATTTTGACTCTTGATTTTTATAATCACCATTTCACGTATGAATTATTTATTAAATGTGAATTTCAATAACCCTACAAATTCCCATTCAATTTTCGATATGAAAAATTTACATGCTACTAAATACAATTTTATTGGTCGATAGAAAACAAAAATTATAGTATATATCACTAATTGAGACAGCTAGATAATTTTATTAGAGACATAATAATTAAATAGTGATTTTGAAATGGTGATATTATCAATTATCTTTCTCCTATGGTTTGATTTGGATTTCAACAGCAACATTATTTTCGATTCAATGATTTTTTAAATAAATTAATCATCTGCCAATAAAAAAGCATCAACTCTTAATCAATATAATATAAAACAAACTAGTTCTGACTAATTTTTGATATTTTTTCACATATATGTTGGAATTACAATTCTGGAATGATATTTATTTTAAATCATTAATAAAATAAAATTTCAACAGGAAGGTGTCTGAAATAGATAACTTCCTATAAATGGTGAAGCCATATTATTTCAAGATTTTTTTCAATAGATTGGAGAATATTATTTGAATCTTTAATTTACCTAATTTTATTTTTAAATTAATCCAATATCATTTATCATAATTTAATTAGTTAATTGGAAGATATATTGATTAATAAGATGATATATAAAGTAATTTTACACATATTAGCATATTTAAGGGGTATTTATCAATAACTTATAGTAATAGTTACTAGAAATCAGATCAAAAAACATGAGAGATTTTACTGAACTGTATTATTTATTATTTATCACATTATCATTTTAATGAAAAAATTGTCCGATTGCGTAACACCTATTCAATAAAAGGCAAAGTTTAGTTTTTTAATATATAACTGGAAGAGATTTCTTTAATTTTTTGTTTATACTTTTATAAACATACAATGTAGATATTTCCCCTATTGGTTTGTTTTGTTAATTGGGGTATTGAAAGTTGAAATTAATTTGTTATTTTATTATTTATTTCAAGATATTTAATTGAAAATCAACGGAAATTTTGCAATTTATTAGTTATCAAAGCATTAATAGATTTAATCCAAAATATAAAATCGCTGATTACAACATTCAATCTTTAATCTGAGATATTTTTTAGTACTTATGCGGGGGCTAATAAAAATTTTCCGATTTTTCATTCTAAAAAAAAAAGAAAATTAAATTAGTAACCTTAATAAGCTTGAGTTTATAAAATTTCGAAGTTAAAATATTTATTTCTAGCGTTTTCAACTATAATTGATTTTTTTTTTTCGATTTGAAGTGCTCAAAAAAGATGACATTTTTACTTGTTTTTTAATAATTTTATCTCTCGAAAACAACGGTGTTATATAAAAAGTAATAAACAAAAAAGGAGTACATATAATTTCAATGCGAAAATGGCACGAGAGAGTATCTATAAAAGTTGTCAATATGTATAGGAATTCAGAAATAAACAAACGAATCGTTTTTGTTACTTGTATATATTAAAGAGAATAAAAAGAAAGAGAAGATTTAAAAATCTAAAAAATAAGTAAATCCAATTTAAATTCAAATTGGTAATTAGTTTATTCGGAATTTTAACGAATAATATGTAGGATATAGTTATTGATAGCCATGTGTTTTTCAAAAATAATTTAGCTCTTTCAGGGCTTAAGGCATATAAATTACTTTTATTTTATTTTAAACATGACATCAGGCAAGCAAATATTTTATACTATTTTTTAAATTAATACTTATGACAAAGTGAGATAGCCAATATATAAAAACAGGATTAAGGCAATAAAATGGCTCTTTAAATGGTTGATTTGAAAGAAAAAAAACTATTTATCCTCGATTTTTATGGATAGAATTCTAATAAAAATTTATTTTTAACAAATTAGATAGAATTTTTGATTAAGTAAATGTTATTTAAATACAAACCTTTTAATTAAGAAATTGATCAAGTTATTTTGAAATAACTTTTCTTGGTTTTTTAATGAGAGTATTAGATTTTTCGAATTTTATAAAATTATCAGAATAATAAATTTAGTAATCTTTTGTTTTTTTATTTTAGAATAAGAAAATAGATAATTAGTCTAACATTAAAAAATAATTCAGTCAAAAGATTTTTTTTAGAGAGCAATTAAAATATTCGGTGAAAAATTTTTTTAAACTGAGTGATTTTATCTTTTCAGGTAAAAAATTAATATATAATCTCTAATAAAAAAAAAAATCTCTTTGATCAAAAAGTTATGAATTAATCTAAAAAATATCGAATATTAATTGAATCAAATTCTAGAAACGCTATTAAGATAATTTCAGACAATCAGGTTTTCTAATAAAATAAAAATTTCATAACAGAAAAAAAATAAAAAGCTTTAAATATTTAAAACTCGCTTTGGTATATTAAAAAATCATGCAACTGAGACTAGATGAAGTGATATCAAGTTTAAATATACTTTAAACAAAGACTGCTGTTACTTCCAAGAGTGCGATTTATATATTTTGTGGACCAATATTATTACTGAACTTGATTTTACAACCAATAAAAAGGCTCCTGGATAGAACGGGATTCGGTGATTTATTAAAATTTGTAATATCAAAAAAGACTACATCATCAAAAGTAACAGTATTTATTTTAAAAATAATCAATATGATGTACGGATATGGGATTTTACCAGTTTTTATGGATACTAGTATCGTAGCTCTAGTGTCGAAAAAGGGTTAATATGAAGGATCTTGATAATTAAAGGGGATTAAAACTTATCCAAGCTCTTCCAAAGCCATTTTCGAAAATCATATCAGCTTAAATTATCTAGTATCGACAAAAAATATGAAATTCTAGTCAAGAAACAAGTTGAATTCGGAAATTCAAAGAAATTGCAGTTCAAGCGAAATCTCAATACGAAATTTCTATACAGAGAAAAAAACCTTAGAAAAAAACTATATATGCTAAATAGACTGTAGTGAAACTAAAAATGTATTACACATGTGGCGAGCTTGTTCAAATATTTATATATATGAATCTGAGGTAAGATATTTATTTCCATATGGAAATTTTACCAATATCCAAAAATAGCTGTAATAATAGGAAAAAACATCAACATACCTACCGAATACCTTTGTGGGCCGCAAAAAGGCTATCCATCCCCAAAAACTCTCTTTGATTTTTACATTAACGATATTTTAAAAAATTTCCAAGATTTATATGTCCCTGGAATTATCTCTAGGATACATAGACCGCTCTTTACTGATGATGATGCATTATTGGTGAAAACCGTGATCGATATTCAATTGAAGTTAAATTAAATTAAATTGACGATTATTCAAATATATGGGAGATTACTGTAAATTAATCTAAGTGTATTTTAAAGAACTTATTCGTTCCGAAATTGTCCGATCTGATATTAAAAGTCCAAAAAAATGCCAGATACGGATCTATATACATCTTTGGATTACATAATGAATAAAAGGTGGGAATTTTTGGGAACCATCAAAAACAGCAAAAATAAGTTTAGAAATTCCTTCTAATCTAGATGTAATTCTTAAAACGTAGCAACGTATCTGTTAGTCTAAAAATCAAATTCATAAGTTCGGTTTTGATGCATATAAGCTATATCGGAGGCGATATCTTTGGCATTGGCGAAGCAAGAATAAACTCGATACAGGTCGAAACCAGATAAGATACTAGAATTGTTTCCAGTATGGCCAAGTATAACGAAATCAAACGGGCCCTAGTTCAACTGGGAATAAAATCCGTATTCTTAAATATCAGCACTGCTTGAGAATGTGGATATAACAAGCTTCCAATTTTAAAAACTTGGATTACTCACCTAGTTAAGCTACTGATAAATGCCAAAATGACCACCTGGGTGACCGGAAATGGAAAATGAATTAAAAAAAATTGTGCCCAAAATTCAAAAAGTGAGATAAAAACAACCGTACTCGAAAGTAAAAATAAAAAATCCCGGTTAAAAATTAATCTTTGGAAGGTGGTCCGAAAAATCAGTGGAAAAGGAAAATTTATGAATCTTCAGTTGTTGTGCCCTATCCTGAAACCGCTCCTCAAGGACATTTGCATATGCGAATAAAAGTCTTCCGGAACGTCCGGCGACTATCAAATATGATTTTTTAAAATAATTTTTTTTTAAAAAAACTTCTCTTCTGAAAAATCGAGGTGCATGAAATTTTCGAACACATCTAATTAAATTCATTACTATTGGATAGACATAGAAATGAGTTGATAGACTAGTTCATACCTACACCGATGCTCTCGGACTTTCAAAAACTACTCTATAATTTCAACGAATCCCGAAAAGGCATAGTTGGAAAAATCATTGGTTGGGATGAGTAAAAAAATATAAGTCATATTCAGGCTGAAATTGCTGCTATATTATTTTTATTGGTAGCGGAAAGTTTTTTGATTTCCATACTCACGCCAAGAGATCCTAATTTTCTAAATTAAATCAATTATAAACACATATTGTGCTAATATAATCTTGATAGGAGCTGTAAAAGGGAGTTGAAAGACAAAAATTCATAAGTTTTTCTATTGATTTTTTTAAAATTTTACCTAAAAAATATATTTCTGAAAAAATTACAAGTGAAAGCTACATATATTTACTCAGATTTTGGCAATTTTTTTTTCATCAAGCATAAGAATGCTTCTCAAGAGAAATTTTAATTAAAACATAAAAAGTAAAGTATATATATATATATTTATATTTAAAAGGAAATTTATTTTAAAGTTAATAAAAGGTTCTAAAAACTACTTTAAAAAAATCTAAAAAAATAATTATTTCAACTCCCCTCTGCCGCTCTAGCAGCTCCATACCTAAATGACGTTTACTCAAAGTGAATTGTATTTTAATGATAAAATAATCCGATATAACCTATAATTTGAATACTTGTTTTTTATTGGTTAGCCAAAATTATTAATTGATCAAGTCTGATTTAGAATTGAAAAAAATTGATTTACTATTATAAAGTGATAAATTTAATAATTAATAATACATTTTTTAAAAATATCAATAGAAAAGTATTTTATGTCTATGTGTTTTTATTTCTGAGATCTATATAAAGATATTTTTTGGATTCAAATTTTTATGAATATTCCTTGGAGAAGGGTCGATTCAATGTCAAAAAATAAATAAGTTAAATCAACCAATCTTAAAAATGAATTAATCCATTCTGTTGCAATAGAATAAATCTCCCGAATACTGAATACCGAATAAAGAAATTATCAAATTATAAAATCTTTACATGTTAAAAATTGAAATTAAAAAATAAAATATTCACATAAAAGGTTTCCATAAGCATAAATTTCAGGAGATGAAATTTAATGAATAATGAAAACTACTCAAAAATATGGATTTCGTATTTGTATTTATGCTTTTTAGAATAATATTTGAGTGTAATATCTTTAAAGCCAAAAAGTTGCATAACTATTTTATTTATAATTTATAAAAAAAATTCTGATTGTCTTTACTTTCTTTTATGGCTTATTTTTGTGATTAATTAATCATTATAAGATTGAGTTAAGCCATAATTAATTTAATATAAAATAAATAAATAACCCTTATATTATGCAATAATAAAAATTATGGAAAATACATCAAACGATGATTAGATATAATAATTAATAAATGTCATTCATTATGAGCCAAATATTTCAATTATACGATTTATGAAACTAAAACCAATATCACTTGCATTAGGAATCTACAAATGCGAATAAAAGGCTTGAAAATACTGTAATTAAAATCATAAGTTTAAATTTTATTTTGGGTTTCCCAGGTTGAGTTTTTTTAATTCTTTTTTAGTTTTTTTTTTCTTTCAAATCAATGTTGATACTCTGGATAACTTTACTTTTCTTTTTTTTCTGGAATTTATTTGAAATTTATTGCACTATACATAATTTATTTGGGAAAATACGTGTATTGATTCTTGATACATATCGGTTTATTTTTTATTATTGCCTCTATCTAGCTCGTATTAAAAAAGTTTTGTATACAGGTTTTCCAAATTCTATCAAATAAAAAAATTCCTCTTCATCTCTCAAAAGAATAAACGGAGCGTTCTGAAAAATGATAAATTTAAAATTTTACACTGGGTTGTACTAATATAGCTATAAATAGTAAGCTCGACCCCAGTGATTATGTCCGAGGAATAACTTTTAACAGGAGGAGTATAGCTAAATAAAGTAGCTTAATAAATTTTTAGCATCATATACGGAGTTCAAAAGTAAGACACATCTCAGCTTTCAGCATTCATTTATATTAGGATAAAATTTGCAAATCCAGCTTTTACCTGGAAATTTATTTATTTTAATTCTTATGATAGTAAGACAAATTAAAAGCTAAATAGCTTTTAATAATTTTTTTTCTCTTTAAGAATTAGAAATTATCATTTTCTTTGTAAAGCTTCAATCTTAAATTTACTTGTCATTCTCAGAAGGGGATATCTTTCATTTTGCAGTTTTTACCATACTACCCGATAGTAAATATCGGGTAGTATGGTTGAAAACTTGATTTAAATTTGATTGTTAGTGTCCTCTATGATAATTTATCTTTTTTGATACTCTCTGTGTAATCTTTTAAATAAAGATAAAATTCTGTAGAAAAAAATAATCACAATTTATCCACAATTATTCTTGGTGTGCTTTTTAATTAATTTTAATCTGAAAACCTCTTTGAATAAAAAATAGGGGGTGTAGGTCGAATAATTTTTTCACAGACTAACAGCTTTTCGACCAAATTTTGAATTTTTTTGTTGGTATATTACTTTTTTTCAAGAATAAAAAGCTTTCGATAATTTTCTAGCTGCTTCACTCTAATAATTACAAATCTTAAACTCAATAAATAAGAAAAAAAGTTTCAGAATAAGCCTTTATTGAGATGCCAATTTTTTTTTAAAATTTAAGCTGTACCAATTTTAACCTCCCAAGATTTTCCAACGGAATTTTTGATTTTATTTTTATTACCCAGACTTTAATTATTCTATTTTATGTTTTAAACTTATCAGTTTTGTTTTATTACGGAATTTTATTCTAAGATAACTTCATCAAAAAATATACTTGAAAAATGTCAAAAAAAGAATTATGGAAAAAACTACTATTATAACCGGAATAAGCTCCAATTTCCGTCTAACGGCTTCGTACATACGAATAAAGGATGCAATCTACAAACCGAAAAAAATATCCCCCCTCCCTGGTATTGCTTCACGTAGGCTGGATGGCCTAGGTTACTTGCAGTCATGAATTAAGCTCTTTGTCAAAGAAAAACAGTTAATTGAAGCTATTGGACATATAATTAGGATCCACATCTAAAAAAATTAATAAAACTAGAAGTATCCCCTAAGCGCGGAACTGATCAAATGGCTTTATTAAAAATGGGTATTAGAAGTTGAGATCTGCCTGAATGTTGAGCTCTGGACTTGTGCATTAGAACGTGTCCCAAACCGTGCAAAACTATCGGTTCTTTGTGTTTCAAGATGGTACTCCTCTGGAATCGCTTTCCTAATAATAAATATGTTTGTTTCCAAGACTCGCATTCAAGAATAGTATAATACTGTGTGAAATTTTAATATAATGCACTTGGAAAAAAGCATCCTGAGCCCCTAAACCATGGCAATGTATTTAGCTCTTAGAATAGATAAATTTAAATGGATATATTTTTCAATTGTAAAAATCCAACCAATGAATAGAAAATTCATCTATTGCAAAATGCAGAATGGAGTGATTATGCCATTTTATAGTGACTCGAAATAGTCTATCAGATATGAAAGAGTTAATTAATGTATATAGCCACTTAAAGCTTAGCAAGTTGATTACATTTTACACTCTACACGATAAAGAACTAGTAGAATATACATATTTTAGAAAGAATGATACGAATGAACGTTTTTACTGGTTATTTTTTTGAACGATAATATTCTTCATTAGAAAACTTTATAATTTATGAAGAGAGGAAAATAACATTTTTATTTTTATATATGGAAAATAGGTCAAAACAGTTATAATTGAAAAAACCTAAGAATAATTTGTTTGGAAATTTTAAAAAAGGGTTATCTATAATACAGTAAAAAAATCCAAATTCGCATTATTAGTTTTCTTTTTCTATTTTTTAGCTTCAGAATTACTAAACAGGATCAATATAATCTACTATTAATCTTCATGGGTATCTTAGCTCCTTTAGATACATTTTTACAAAAAAAATTCCTTATGGCCTATGCTAAAATTTTGTTTATTATTGGCGCTTATAATAGGATTATTATAACATTCTATAAATAGAAAAGGTTGGACTTTGAACAAATGGGATAAAAGTCTACATAAAATAATTTAAAAACTATAATTTAAATAATTAGGTACATTTGTTAAAAAAATCTGTTTTTTGACATTCCATATATAAACCTTCACTCTCGTCTTTGTTAAAATCTCAAAAAGAACATCTTAAATTTAAAACAGATTTTTACTCGCAACTTGCACAAAAACTTTAGCTTTAAAGATTTTTGTATTAAATATGATATCTGGTTTCATTTACAAAACCTCGGCTTAAAATTCTTTCTTGATCGAGAATTTTAGTCTTTTTTTAAAAAAAGTAAAAACACTTAATTTTTATCACGTAATGGCCAGTCCCCCTGTTATAAAACAATCGGCAATAATTCTCGATTTTTTTATATTAAAACAGGAGGTCTATGAATTTTTAAAAGATCCTAAGACACATCTTACCATGTCTAGAATTTACCAATACATCGAAATTTATCTAGATCATTAGGTTCAATCTAATGACAATGAGGTATTGTACTTATTTGATAGAAATTTTTGTCTGGAATATTCTAGGTTGAAGATCAATAGAAGGGTAAATGGTATTATTATACTATATTCTGGGTAAATTAAAGCATGTGTGAAAATCGGCACTAATCATTCTGATTGATTTCGAAAAATTAAAATTAAAATTAAGATTTTCATTTATTAGCCATTTACATATATTAGTGGGGTATTATTTAAAATCACGTG
Source organism: Smittium mucronatum (assembly GCA_001953115.1). Classification (NCBI taxonomy): domain Eukaryota; kingdom Fungi; phylum Kickxellomycota; class Harpellomycetes; order Harpellales; family Legeriomycetaceae; genus Smittium; species Smittium mucronatum. The sequence continues at coordinate 4,724 of LSSL01003526.1, read as the reverse complement.
TAACCTAAAATCATAGAAACATATCGATGAGTGGCTGTTATAACTTATATGATAACAAAAAATGACTAAACATCCGTATGATAGTACATTAAGAAAAATAAAAAATAAATAAATAGAGCTAATTTTGGGAGTTAAAGGATCTAAGTATCATCAACTCTTAGACAATAGAATCATTTCAGCACTACAAACCCGGTACAAATTAGAACTCACAGTTGAAAAAAAAATGAAGGCCTCACTTATTTTCTCAGTCTCAATCGCTCTTTTGGGTTCAGTTGTCTTATCAACTGAAATGGACAGCAACAAGGATGTCGAGGGACAAAATTTTGATGGATCCGAGCTACTTGAAAATGAGCAGTTCCCCAATGAAAACCATAATTTGTTTGACAATGACAATTTAGATGTTAATGCCGATGATGACACTAACGAATTTGATGACAATGGTCTGTATGATGCTGATGACCTACTTGAGGATGATGGTATGGGTGCTACACCACAGCAATATCCTGCCTATGGCGCTCCAGCTGTAGTAGTTGGTGCCCCAGTTGGGTTAGTAGGACCTCCTTCTATAGTAGGATTCCCATCTCTAAGATCAATTATTAGACCACACAGAGGTCCAGCATTCTATCCTCCAAGAAAGAGAAGATTCCTTGAATACTGTTTTAAGAACAGTGACAGATGCAGAATGAACTGCATTGGAAGAAGAGACATGAGATCTTGTGCCAAACACTACCAAAATTTCAGAGATTATTGCAAAAGAAGAAGGGGTTGCAGTCTTGAATGCGGATTTTAAAAGCAGTATTCTATCCCTTTCCTTAAACGATATGCATTTTTTCTTAATAAAAATAGCATCATAAAATACTTTGTCCTATTTTTTGAAATGAATATTTATAAATATTTATAATACATTCAGCTCCTACTTTTATGATTATTTTTCATCAAAATTAATCTAGTATAGGGAGGTGATTAGAAAAAATACAAATACACATATATATTATGTGTATATAGTTTAGTGCTTATTAAAGCATTTTTTCTCCTCATACTACGAATTATCTTCTATTCCGGTCAATCTTATCCTCTGAAATAAAACATTATAGCTTTAGAAAGAAGAAAGAGGAAAAAATGAGCTATATACGCACAAAAATACACTATTGGATCCATATTAAATTTAAGGATTAAGCTTTCACGCCTTAAAGTACCCCAGTTAGTATCTAAAGCACAAAAATACCTTCCGTCATTAAATCTAACATCTTAAAATACACATATTTATTGTATAATATATCTGATACACGTATATATAACTGGAAATAATTCTTTGAAAAGAAAGGGGACATATTTTTTTCCATTTTTATATCACCCACCTCCATCTTGATCGATTAGTATCTGACAAGAATATTTAGTGCACATATACTGGTAGTGGTTAAAAAGATTAATATACTTTGAATTGAACAAGGGACTCATCATTTCCTTCTTTCTTATTCCTGCGATTCAACCCAATCAATAAAATTTATGAAGTCAAATGTAAAATCGGATTTGATACCGATTTCAATATCAAATAACTTAATATACAACCTAACCCATCTTATGTCACCCCATTTCTTTGTTTAGTTGCTAGCATTTCATCTTTCCACTGCTCCCACACCATCACCAGACATAGACAACATTCCATTGGTCACTCTGATTTGTTTACCAGAAATTAAGTGTATAGTTATTGGTTATTCAGGCTGTTTGTTCGGAACATAAAGAGCTGGGCTTTGTCTGATAGTTCAGCCATTGTTTGTTTAAGAGATTGTCAAGAGTCTGGCTCAGGTTGTTATGAAGACAAATAACAGTGTGAAGAGAGAGGGGTCATGAATTATTATCGGTAGAATCCAGGGCTGGCTGCATATCTGTGAACTGATTCATTTACAAGAGCTTTATGCTTGTAGGACCGCACAGTTGTGCCATGAATAAAAGAGAATAAGTACGATATGTTTGAATTGATGAATGAATAGACCGGTAGGCGAATGCTGGTTAGTAAATAGTGGCAGTTGGGGTTTTGTCACTGTCACATATTTGCCTTTTTTAATAAAACCACTTTAGGAATTTTGGTTCCTTTGATAAAACTCAATATATCCCAAATTGGCAGAAACAGAGATCGATTTCCCTCAACTTGCCAATTGGAGACTTGCTTTTATTTGTTCCTTGAACCGGCTTGTTCTGACCAATAGTGCATCGACTCTGTTTGCCACAAACTATTATCCAGTATATCCAATCTCTGTGCTCTGTTACTTTATGAGCTGGGCGGCGAGTGTCATTGCATACAAGCAAGTTGCAAGAAACCAAGCTTCTTTCAACCAGTTTCTCTTTTTCTAATGTAAAAAAATAAAACAAAAATTAAACTCGTACTCTTTCTTTTTGACTTTAATAAACGCCAGTTCCAACACTAATAAACTCTGACCGATTTCTTTAAACAAATTTTTAGCCGCTTTAGTTCGTATCTTCGGTATGGGTAACCTCCTGTCCGCTTTTCGCGGTCACAATTCCTCTGACTTTTCCGATGAAATGTTCAATCCCTCAAACTTGAAATCAAATCTTCTCGAAGGGCAAGTTTCCCTTTCCATTCTTTATCCATCAATATATCTGAAGCTGGAAGGTAAACCTTTTAAATTCTCGACAATCTTTTTTGGTTTTCCACATAGCTCATAATTCATCAACTTTAGGTCTTCCTGATCCAAAAGACGACGATGCTCTGTGTAAAGATCTATCTAATTCCATAGAAAAAGGAAGCAAGCTTCTCGAAAGAATATCTAGATACAAGGGATCCTCTGCTCTCATCAAAGCTGTAATCTTCTGTTTACCTTTTCTATTATAATTTCTTGCTATATCTATTTATCTGCTTTTATTGTAGGCAATAACCACTCCAAATAACGAAAACGAAACAGCTGCTTTAAAAAGCATTATCCCTATGATTCTATTACTCAAGGATTGTTATCTCTTATCCTGTGAAATTGGTTCGTATTGTTTCTCATTTACCTTTATTTTTCTTATCCTCCTCCTTTTTTTTCTTCTATTATAATTTGCCTCTTTATTAAATTATAGAGTCCCACATTCCTCGTGTACTTTCGGTCTTATTTCAAAGCAATGGAAATCCGGATTCGGACAATTTGTACTCTCAGGGTAGTATTGTTGCCCTCAAATTTGCAAAAATTATGGATTATTCCTTCCAATTTGACACTCTTAAGGTTCTACATCTCTTACTATTTATTTATTTTTCTTCACTAGAATACCTTTTCTTTCTTTATTAGATGGGTTTAACTGATATCCAAAACGATCTTTCCTATTACCGGAGAATGTCTCCGAAACTAGACCAATACGACTTGGTAAGCTCTCAATACTTTCTTCGATTTTTCAATTCTTTCATCCTTTTTTTCTTTTCCTCAATTTCTTTTAGCCTGAAAATAACGATAGTGAACTTTCTACTGATATTACAAACTACATGTCTCTGTTTTACGCTTATCACAACCCAATGATCAAAATTATCGTTGATCAAACCCAACGCACAATTTCTGTAAGTTCGTGTTGACCTTTTGCAACTTTCTATAGTATCTTTTTTTCTTACATTTTTTTATATTTTTTTGTAGTCATATAACAAACCTGATTTCTTGCAAAGCCTCGCCATTCTATCAGCTGGGGTTATAAACTCTGTAAAAAAAGGGTAATTTACAACTTTTACAAAAAATCAAATCGTTTACATCTATTAATTCATACGTACGTTTTCCGTAGAGTTCCCAACATGCAATTGTACTTGTATATCAGAATTTTAATGACCACTTGTATCATATACGACTGGATATCTGACCATGGTGTATTTGTTTCTTCCTCTAAGATTCCCATCCTGGAAGTTGTCACGCTTATCCTTCAGTACACAAACGCCAACGCCACTGGCTATTTGGTATCTATTCAGCTTGGCTGCAAGAACTTTAATGACCCTAATACCCCACTAATTGTCAAGAGCGCCTTTGTCTAGCCTTCCCTTAATTTACTACATTCTTCATTACTTTTTTTTATTAATAATCATTACTCTAATACATTTCTACTCCGTTCTTTTCAAAAAAATAAATCTTGAATCTATCATCAGTAAAGACAATGATTAAAGTATCGGGGGAATAATACCACGTCTCTAATATTTTTAGTATTTGTGACGAATTGGACGTATCTGTCAAACCCAAGTCCGAATCCTCCATGGGGAGTGCTCCCGTACTTTCTTGTGTCTAGGTACCATTGCAAACTGGGCTCTATGTTGCTGCTACTACCATCTTCCAAATTGGAGATGTTTTGCTTGAGTATATCGTAATCGTCTTCACGCAAACTGCCACCGGCGAGTTCTGCAAAGTTGGGAACGAGTAAATCGACACAAGCGACGGTTTCTAGTCCTTTCTCGAGGGGATCGCTACCACTGCTGCTGCCACCATCTCCGTTAGTTTTCATGTAGAACGGTTTGATGTGTTTGGGGTAGTTGTAGACGAAAGTTGGGGTGGCATTAAAGTGAATGTTGGTGAGGAACAGTTCGTGTTCAGTTTGCAAGGGGCGGCCAAGAGTCGGCGGGAAGGCGAAAGGGTGGCCGGACTGCTGGAGAACGCGGATAGCGTCCTTGTACGTGATGCGGGCGAAGGGGGTGTCAGGAGAACCAAAAAAGTCGAGAACGCTGAAAGCTGCAGTTGTCGCGTTTGTCGATATAGCCGTTG
>LSSL01003524.1:0-11930 GCA_001953115.1 Smittium mucronatum | reverse complement strand
TTTTTTCATTCCAATAGACCTTTTTTTTCATTTGAATAGACCCTTTTTTTCATTCCAATAGACACTTTTTTTAGATTTGCGGGGTTATTTTTTTGATTAAAATAAAAAAACGTTATCATTGGACTTAATAATTATTTATACCAATCAAAAAGAAAAAGCTTATAATACCTAAGAACAATATGATTTTAACCAATAATGACATATATTAATGCCTATAAGTTAAAGTGAATTATTGTTTATAAGAATGACCCCACAGGTCCAGAAAAAAAGGTCTATTGGAATGAAAAAAAGGGTCTATTCAAATAAAAAAAAAGGTATATTGGAATGAAAAAAAGGGTCTATTGGAATGGAAAAAAGGGTCTATTCAAATGAAAAAAAGTGTCTATTGGAATGAAAAACCCTGTAATCCTATTAGAAGTAGGCTCTGAATAGGAGCTCAATAGATTCAATGAACTTTTTTTCGTTGATAAAGAGCTTAATTCATGACTGAATGTAACCTCATCATCCAGCCTACTTGAAGCAATTCCAGGGGGGGGTCTTTCGGTTGGTAGATTGATCCCTTTTCCCGTAGGTACGTAGCCGGTAGTCCGGAAGAAGAGCTTATCGTAGTTAGGATAATAGTCTTTTCTATACGACTTTTTCTTTTTTTCATATTTTTTAGTATAGTTTTTAATGGCGTTATCTTACAATAAAATTCCGTGATACAAAAAAACAAAATCCATCAAAATTCAAAAAAATAGAAATCTTCAAAGAATCATCTGGTTATTTTGATGGTGATAGAATAGCCCCCGAAAACCTCGAAAACTCCAAATTTTACGCTACTGTTGACGGCTTACCAGTAAATTAGCCAAGAAAATCTAATGTCTCAAATTTCAAAAATATTAAGGTGGAAATAAAACAAAACCAGGATCTTATAAATGAAAAGATGTTCATATCTGGGAACAGCAAACCCAGAAAAGTTACATATTATGTAGATTATATAATAATATTTACACCGGTAACCTCTCCTGAAAATTACACTGTGAAAAACAGGAGCCCAATAATAAAAGACGAATCGAATTTCAACAGTAATATTTATTAAGAATCTGAAATGGAAAATTCATACGATATCGATATAGATTTTGATGATAAAGATGATGTGACTGAACTTATTAAATGGCTCAAATTAATTATGCCACACAAATTTTTATGAATTCGATAGCGATATTTTTTAATAATGAAAATGCTAATTGAATAATAAAAATAACAACCATAAATTATTTGTATTCAGAGCTCAAAAACTACTAATATAGAAAAATAAAAGATAAGTTAAAATAAACTCCTTCTTGAAGGGGGGTAAATTCAAATTCAGAAAAATATTAGAAGGCAACGTCCAATGGCCAATATAGTAACGAGATTTGGTCTTGTTGCCACGAAAAAAAATAAATTTTCGATCTGATGAAATCGAATAAATCGAAAAATATTTGAACGCAAAAATTCGACAAGAAAAAAATAATAAATTTCGATCCGCGAATTTCATTCATGTGAATTCGCAAATTGAAAATTATTCTAATGATGAATTAATTTTTAATTAAAAATATAAAAAACGATTTAAATTCAATGCCCCAAATTATGAAATATTTAATATGCTCATGATTATGACATTTAATGTCAGGAGTATATAAAATTCTGGGGAACAGCTTGAGTAATATCTCAACTCAGCCCAGCAAGATATTCCTGCACTCATGGAAAAAAAATTAAAAAAAAAAACATACAGATACAGACTAACTGGATACATTTGTTTTGTTGCTAAAACCGAAATCACAAAAGACTTTATTGGGTTACTCATAAGTGAGTTTAAATCTTCCCAAACATGGGCATCTGAAATTATTCACAGAAAATACCTTACAGGAAAATCATTTGACATGATAAGCACCAATTTAAACATAACCAGCTCTGGCAGCTGACGTTTTAGATTAAAAGATAAGATTTTTTGGGCATATAAAAAAAATAATATCGAAATTTAATATATATATATATCCTCAGAGACTTTAATGTGGAGTCCTCAAGGGCAAGCCGGTAAATTACTAGACTTGGGATGAGCCACCATCAAGCTCAAGTAACTAATTCCTCAGGCTCTAGATATAACAAAGAAAAAATTGGCCGCATGATCGGTCATATATTTTACGCTGGAGTCAGCAGCTAGAAAACTGGTGCACAGCAAATTAATATCTCGAATTATCCATACATATGATTGTTTTTTCTGAGTGATATTTCAATTCATTGAATATTCCGATAATAAAAAAATCAAAATTAACGCGAAACGAGTTCCATTAGAAGTCGACCAATGATTCAATAGTGACCGATTTAATACATAAATTCTTGCTAATATCAATCTAAATGTACAATTAAATAGTTTTATTGATAATTTATGGTCAATATAGAAGTGGATTCAATCCACTACAGCTACTACTGAAATCTGGAAATACCATCTTTTACAAAAAAAAAACGATTTCGACCATCAAAAATCGTAGGGATAAATTTAGACATTAATGGCATTCCATAATCGATAAAATCAGTTACTTAATTTCCAAATCGAATTAAATATATGAAATTAAAGCTTATCGCAAGTTTCATTACGATAAAAAAATGAAATTAAAATATGACCAAATGATTACAAATGACTCCAAATGACTCCAAAAAATACTGGAGAATAATCAAATCGTACACTGGGAACGCCCTCAGGGGTATTTCAGACGGCCCAGTTTACGATAAAAATAAAAATGTCGTGACAGAAAAAAAAAATGAAAAGTTTGAAATTTGGAGTAATCATTTCTTCGAATTGATAATGATTCTACTGGAAATAGCCGCAGTGCCACTAAGTGGGAATCACTGATATCCACTAACTGTGGCTACTTCCCTGAGCGCGAGTATAATATCAGATGACCTGAAATAAACATGGCGTCATCTGATGCACCAAATAATAAAGCTCCTAGCTTTGGTGGAATATCCAGTGATTTATGAAAACTGGTAGTCTCAGAAAAAAATTTCGGAGTCGAAAATGGCAAAAAATGCTTTCAAAATTATGAATTTAATGTAATACTATGGGAAAATCCCGAAAAATATGGATACTATTTTGTGTTACTGGTAGCATAAAAAGGTTATATAAAGAAGCCCGATAGTTATAGAGTTATTTCACTTTCCCTACTCTATCAAAGCTATTATAAAAAATTATAGCTACCAAATTGACACATAGATGAAAAAAAAAATTAATCGATAAAAAAGCTATATTTTTAAATTTTGAAGAGCTCGCCGCTCAAACTATTGCCCTATATGAAGTTTCTCGAAGAATAAAATTACAAAATAAAAATCTTAAATACGCCATATTTGATATAGCGAAGTCTATTTGCGGTTACCCTTACCTCATTTTCGTACAAACTGAAAGCCATTAAAGTTATATGGATGTTACCTAATGCTAACTGGATCCAGTATATATCCCCTATAATAGCTTTATAATTAAATAATATCTAAAAACCTACTTTATACATGCGTGGGCTGTGACAAGGCTGCCCAGCCTCTTCAATTCTCGTCAATTCTCTTTGATTTCTATTTTAATCTTTTTATAAGTGTATAAAAGGCAATTGTGTTTTTAGTATCACCATTAGAATGTCTATATTCCCTTTTGCCTTTTATATATTTAGCCATATATTTGATAGAATACGAGACTAATATGCAATTGGAATTAAATAAAATTATTGATTATTTGAACACATTTGAGGTGATCGAAATTCATGTAAATGTAATGTAATGAATTATCCCTGCCTCCGATGTTCAGATCTGATATTAAAAAATCAAAAAATCTTAACTAACTATCGATATACATAGTTTGGCATTAATCGTTTGACTAGATCTGTAAAAAATATATAAAGCCTGGAAATTTCCGCAGATTCTGGAAAATATGTATAGAATCTAATTTTTACCAGTCATTTTTTTCTGAAAAATTTGGAAAAAATCCACAAAATTTTTTTTTCGAAATATAAACATTGGCTTTTTTTTTTCTTTTGGCTAAAACTTAACTTAAGATATAATAAATTACCAATAATATTTTATAGAGGAGTTTTTTTCGTGGTTTCAAAAAGATTTTGTCTAATAGATATGTTTCATTTTTACATTCTCAGAACAAGTTTTAAATTATATATATCACTATCCTATAATAAATATATTATATTTACTATATTTACTAATAATTAGGTAAGCCTAATTAACCATCAAATAGAAAATTATAAATAGAAAAAAAAGGGCTTCATAGTATTATTGGGTCCCAAAATGGAATAATAAATATAAGGTTGTTTTTTGGACCAGCGAATGAATGAGTGAAATCAAAAAGCTGTCCAATAATGCCTATATATAATTTTTTGTGGAATTTTCCTGAAACTCGTGAACAGAAATTACTGGTAAAAAATAGATTCTATACATAATTCCCAGAATTTGTGGAATTTTCCATGTTTCATCTATTTTTTTCCATCTTTTGAGGAAAAACCCCATATAAACGTTATATATATTTGAACTAAATAATGGATAGTAAATTGAGTGTTTCAGGGAAAATCAAAAAAAAAATCAGAAAGACTCTTTAAGCTGCATATATATCCCTGAACCGTAGTTAAATACCCATTTTTCTAAAAAAAAAATATTATAAATTAGGTTCTGATGCCTATTGGCTGTTATTTGGATGAGAACTTTGGCATGAGCAAAGCCAGAGTCAAATCGATATAGAACAAAATCTACAATACCATTTGACTTTTTTCCAATTTGGCTACCTCTGCAACCATGAAATAAGCCCTAAAAAACTAGGACTAAAATAAATATTATTAAAAAACAGCACAGCTCAAGAAAATGCATATCACAGGTGAAAATTTTTAAAAGATTTCATATCAAATCTTATTAGGTCAAAGATCAAGGCCAGAATGATCAACTAGATGACCGAGATTGTGATATAAATAAACAAAATTTGCGTTTGAATTTCACTAGATAAAGCAAAGATCACCATAGTCGAACGGAAAAATAAAAACAACCTGTCCAAAATTCTCTAGTGAACGACGTACAAAAAAAATTACGGGTAAGGAAACTTTGTTAATACTCAGTACCTGCACGCCGGTCTGATAGTTTGTCTCAAAGACATCGGGAAAAAGAAAATTTATACCTTCGGGCAATCCAGTGAATATCAAATATAATATTTTATAAATAAAAAAATTAAAAAGAAATTTTCACTTCTGCAAAATCTATTTACCGGAAACAGTATAATTTACCTAATTTATGGCTTTAGATGAAACAGATAATTATAATTTTCTATAGATTTTATTTTCTCAATTTAACTATAAATTTGCGAAATTATCATACTTATTATTATATAGAGCTCCGCTTATGATATTTAAGAATTTTCTTGAATAATCTATGAGTCAAAAGTCTAAATAATATATAAATAGTTTACAAGCTTTAGCTGATAATCTTGATTTAGTTCAGGAAAAATAATTACAGATTTGTAATTTATACATTAAAAATCAATCTCCGGGTTATTTTTATTAACCAATTTCATCAATCAGATACCCGCATCGTATTTATCCTTAAAGCTCCAGAGAAGGGTAGAGTGGTTTTTTTTATAATTGTTTAAAATTAATTTTTAAATCAATTCATGTCCTTTAAAATAAATTTTAGTAGTTTAGATAAGTTTTTATCTAATTTTATAATCCAAACTATTTTGAAATTTATATATTTAATCCATATAATAATCAATAAATTTTAATAATTTAAGTTTTTCATATATATAAATAAATAAATATTTATTTATAATTTAATTTTTTAAAATGAAGATATATTTTATTTTTAAATTATAAAAATCAATAATTTTAAAAATAACTCATAATAACTTATTTTTTGTAAAAAAACACCATGTGATAGTTGCGATTTTTTTTTAAATAAAACCTATTCAAAAAAAATAATTTGCTAAAGATTAATTTAATTTAAAATACCTAAAATGGTTACACGATAAATATTTATTATATAATATTAAAATTTGCTAAATAATTATTACCTTTACATTTTATATTAAAATGTAAATTTTTATCTAGTATTATTATAACAAATATAATGATTTGGATTTTATAAATATTTCAAAATAATAATCTATCCCCTAATAAAATAATTATAGCTATTAATTATTTATAAAAAAAATTAGTATTCGTCTAAACAGAATTTTTATATATATTATTTATTAAAATTTTTAAAATAAATTAAAATTAATAAGCCGCATAATTGGCTTGTAAACTAATAATTTGATAATTTATTGTCTCGTGAATTTTCCCTCAAATCATCATGATAGATTAAATAAAATTATTCATGGAGTAAATAAAAATAGTATTTTCTTTTCATTCAATATATATTTCATTCAATTCATTATATTTTACTTATTTTTAAATCCCATATTTCAAGAAATTTTTTAATAATATAAGTTAAATTATTCATAAAATACTATAAGCCGATAATATATGGGTTTTTTTGGATTAACAAACAATGTTATTTTAGATGGCTTACAATATCTATTTATGGCATTAAAACTATTTTAAATACCAATAGAAACACCAGAAATTTCGTATAATTTTTTGGTTAATAAATAAAATTCATTAAAATTATATTAATTTCATATTTTTTATAAAAAAAAACACAAATTTTATTTGTTTACAATTTTTTAATTATGAAAAATAATGTAAAAAAATTGAAAGAAGAAGCATAATATATAAAAAATTATGGAAAGATTTTAAATCAGTAGAAAACAAGAGTTTTTTATAATTTTTTTTTTGATAAATTCCAAGTGGTTTTTATGATTAAAAATCAATCCATATTTCGATCATTAGTTATATCACAATATTATTTTACACCGGAAAAAAATGTCGATTTTTTTACACATTTTACAGTATAAACACGTATATACAATTTAAAAAGTGATATTAATCTGTTCCAATTTCAACAGATCATAAAGATACTGTAAAATTAGGGAAATAAATAATTTGAAACTAATTCCCTTAACCTTAAGAAAAATCATAAAATATGATATTTAAATTAAAAATTATTTTATAATTATTCAAAAATTTAATAAAAAAAAATCTCAGTAAAAACGAAATCCATTCTATATTAGATTTAACATATTGATAATCTATTACGCTTGACCTATCAAAAATCATCATTAAATAAAAGTGAACAACAGATGAACGAAGGCTAAAAAGTCAAATTAATAATTCACTATTTACTCCTTATTTTTGATAGGAATTCAGCTAAAATAAAATGATATAATAAGTTAATTTTCTTGATTTTGAGACGAATTTTCCTTCTTTTAAGTCCATATTTTATTTATTAAATATTTATTAAAACTAAATGATTATTTGTATATTATTTACCTCAAAAGAATTCATATTTTATATGTATATTTTTAATCAATTGAGTTTAATAAATTTTTGGAATAAAATAATTTATTCTTTTTTCAAAAAAAATTTATCTTTATTTTTGAATAAAAATGATTAAAAATCGATTTGTTGTTTTTTATATGATGTTTTCTTTTTGATGATATATTAACTTTTAAAAAAATAGACAATAGATAAAAATAATCAAAATAAAATAGAAATGAATTAAATATAAATTTTATGGGATATTTATTGATAAAAGTAGCAATCCAGTAAAATAATTTCAAAAAAGATATTTATTGGAAAAAATTTGATATGATTAAAAAAAATTTAGAATTTATAGCAATCCTAATCACTATTCGAGAAAATTTCTTCATTAAATTTCTCCGATGGGATTCAAGGAATACAGCTTCTGATGCTTATTATTTTTGTAAGTTCTTTTTTAGGATTTGATATAACTTGAAGTCCGTTTTCATAAAGTTCCATTATTTTTTTCATTTTTTGACTTCTAAGACTGATTATATTTTCTTATTTACCTTTTTTCATTAATCCTGACGATTCATAATATATTTATATTAATAGATTTTAGATAATTTATTGGTACATGATTTTTTTTTTTAAATTCCGAAAAAACATCTTTTGTTAACTCAAATCCCTATAGAGATTCAAACTATGGTTTTCGTGTAAATTTTATTATATTATTTAATATTAAAAGTAAATCTTAACCACCACTCCTTATTTATAATAAAGTTAAGGGGTTTGGTATTTTTTAATTATTGTTTAAGCCCAAACGATTCGGTATATTTTGTGTTTGAAACAGATTTTTTATGTTTTTTTTGTTTTTTGTTTTTGCAGAAACAGCCCTGAATTCCTTTTTATATTCAGTTTAATCATTATTTGCCATTATAATCCATCTTTTTTATATTTACAGTATTTTTAATTCTGTAATATGATAGATTAAAAGACAAAAAAACCCTTAAAAATATTTTTTATAGAGCTATAAATGGTTTTATAAGATATTAATATTTCAAGCTTAAAGTTAGAACAAGAAAAAATTCCGTATTTTATAAAAAACTTCTCAGTTTGTCTATTATTTATGACTCAAACCGGATTTAAAATTTTTTTTATTTAAAATCTAAATTTGGGCGGTTCAAAATAAGTACAGTGCAATAAATATTCAAAGAACTTTTGGATTTTGTAGAAAATATAACATTATCAAGAATATCAAGTTTTCTAATCGGGAAAAATAATACATTTTTATGCTTTTTAATTATTATATATTCAATTTAATTAATGATAGTGTAAGATATTCTGGTAAATAAAATAGTTTCGTAAGCTAATAAGAATAATTTATTTTAATTTATTAAGTTTATAATAATAGAAGCTTTTATTCTGAACAAAAAAAATTATTTCTAGTTCATTTAGATTATTTTTCAACAAAATATTTTTCCTGTATGAAATAAATATTCGGAATTTTATGTAAAATATAAAACCTTTTTTAAAGTATCAAAAAAAAAACATTCATAGTTATACTAAAAATGACAATTAAAACCGATTTAATAAATAATCATAATAAGAAAATTCTAAGAGCTCAAAAATCAGCATTTTTATTTTAGGAATATTTATTTGTCCAGTGAACAGATATTTTTTTAAATTTAATAAATAGTATCTCAAAAATAAGAAAATACTAGCAGTAAAAATTTCAATCTATTTTATTTTATTATTAAGTGTTTTTTTGGAATAAAAGAATGTGATAGATTTTTTTTTTTTTATTGAAAAAAAGCATATTTAGTACTTTATAGATAAAACATTCAATATAAAATCCTTTTTTATGAAACTGTTAAAGGTCTGATTATTAAAAGTTTTGACTAGTTTTTATAGGGGCTATTTTTAAAAATAGTCTAATTTTAGATACAAAGATGACATTTTTTGCATAATTAATTATGTTGGTTTTTTTTTGAAGAGAAAAGAGTAAATTTTGGTTTTAAATATTATCGAAAATTTATTATTAACTTTCCCAAAATTATTTATAATTATAAACCATTTAACGAATTAAATGTTTGCTTTATAAATAATCTAAATTTAGTATAATGGTTAAAATTTATATAAGTAGAAATAGTTTAATTTTATATAAGTAGAAATAGTTTAATTTTATAAGTGTCTCATTCATTTTAAATTAAATAATTAAAATAAAAGAATTTTTTTGATTAAATTAAAAAAATAATCAAACTACAGATTTATTAAACATTCCATTTTTTCCCTCAAATAGTGAGAAAGAAGGTCATATCATGAATTATTTAAAATTACAGAAATTTTCTTATAAATTTATTATTTTGTGAAAAATCATATTTTTATAGAAAATTTCGCCATAAAAATATTAAGAATATTCGGTTGAGTATAATTTTTTATATTTTTAATTATTATCACATGTCAAATAATAAAAATAAAAATTTTAAATTCAATAAAATGATTAATTATAATCATAACTTTAATTTTAATTTTTTTTGCCTAATTCACCATTCTAATTAAAAATAATTACACATTGAATTTATAATTTAAAGTTATGAATTATATAGAGCCATTTTTTACTCTTGAGATCCCTTTTTTTTTGCCTTGAATCTTAAAAAAAAAAAGTTAAAAAAAAATTATATTTCAGGTTAACTATTTTTATATTAAATTTAGGATAAAGATAAATTCCGAATTATAAATTATAAATTAAAACCATAAATTTTTTTTTATCTTACTATCGATATAATATTTTTGTTAATTTCTAATTGATTAAAAATTATAATGCTTTGTATTAATAAAAAAATAAATACAAAATTAATCCATTTTTGGCGCATAGATGCTCATAATAAGAGATATTTTTAAATATTTCCTGTGAATCATGTTTGATCTGAAGTTTAATATAACAAAATAAGCATATTATATCATAAAATTTTTCAATTTAAAAATGAAAAAAGAAAAACTGCCTAAGTTAGTATCAGAAATTAAAAATGAAAATTAATTTTATTCTCAACTATTTTTTAATGTAGTTAATAACCTAAATAATTAAATAAATAAAATCAGATCAGTAGAGCTATGTAAACGAAATAAATTTTTATTTTTATAAACTTTTTAAACTTGAAGAATTTATTACAATAAATTATACTGTTTCCGGTGAATAGATTTTGCAGAAGTGAAAATTTCTTTTTAATTTTTTTATTTATAAAATATTATATTTGATATTCACTGGATTGCCCGAAGGTATAAATTTTCTTTTTCCCGATGTCTTTGAGACAAACTATCAGACCGGCGTGCAGGTACTGAGTATTAACAAAGTTTCCTTACCCGTAATTTTTTTTGTACGTCGTTCACTAGAGAATTTTGGACAGGTTGTTTTTATTTTTCCGTTCGACTATGGTGATCTTTGCTTTATCTAGTGAAATTCAAACGCAAATTTTGTTTATTTATATCACAATCTCGGTCATCTAGTTGATCATTCTGGCCTTGATCTTTGACCTAATAAGATTTGATATGAAATCTTTTAAAAATTTTCACCTGTGATATGCATTTTCTTGAGCTGTGCTGTTTTTTAATAATATTTATTTTAGTCCTAGTTTTTTAGGGCTTATTTCATGGTTGCAGAGGTAGCCAAATTGGAAAAAAGTCAAATGGTATTGTAGATTTTGTTCTATATCGATTTGACTCTGGCTTTGCTCATGCCAAAGTTCTCATCCAAATAACAGCCAATAGGCATCAGAACCTAATTTATAATATTTTTTTTTTAGAAAAATGGGTATTTAACTACGGTTCAGGGATATATATGCAGCTTAAAGAGTCTTTCTGATTTTTTTTTTGATTTTCCCTGAAACACTCAATTTACTATCCATTATTTAGTTCAAATATATATAACGTTTATATGGGGTTTTTCCTCAAAAGATGGAAAAAAATAGATGAAACATGGAAAATTCCACAAATTCTGGGAATTATGTATAGAATCTATTTTTTACCAGTAATTTCTGTTCACGAGTTTCAGGAAAATTCCACAAAAAATTATATATAGGCATTATTGGACAGCTTTTTGATTTCACTCATTCATTCGCTGGTCCAAAAAACAACCTTATATTTATTATTCCATTTTGGGACCCAATAATACTATGAAGCCCTTTTTTTTCTATTTATAATTTTCTATTTGATGGTTAATTAGGCTTACCTAATTATTAGTAAATATAGTAAATATAATATATTTATTATAGGATAGTGATATATATAATTTAAAACTTGTTCTGAGAATGTAAAAATGAAACATATCTATTAGACAAAATCTTTTTGAAACCACGAAAAAAACTCCTCTATAAAATATTATTGGTAATTTATTATATCTTAAGTTAAGTTTTAGCCAAAAGAAAAAAAAAAGCCAATGTTTATATTTCGAAAAAAAAATTTTGTGGATTTTTTCCAAATTTTTCAGAAAAAAATGACTGGTAAAAATTAGATTCTATACATATTTTCCAGAAT
>LSSL01003523.1:0-13825 GCA_001953115.1 Smittium mucronatum | reverse complement strand
TCCGCTCAGACATAAAAAACCAACTTTCGAATTTCAATGAATCCCGGTTGGGGATAGTTGGAAAACTCCTTGGGGGGGAGTCTAAACAAACTTTAAGTCAGCTACAAGCTGACACCGCCGATCATAAATTTTTGTTGGAAACAGCCAAATTTTTGATTGGCATCCGCGTGCCACGAACACTTAAGCTACAGAGTTTAAGTGATTCGATAGCCTCCTTGAACCAATGCCCTCGAGGTATGGAGCTGCTAGAGCGACAGAGGGGAGTTGGGTGAATAATTTTTTAATTTTTTTAAATTTGTTTTTATAATTTTTTATTGACTTTAAAATATATTTCCGGTAAAAAAAAAATCAGACTCTGCTGGTTTTAAATTTTATCTGAAAAAATTTTTATTATTGATTAGCATCTGCGTGCCACGAAATGTTTTTTTCAATGTTTAAGTATTATACCAGCCTTCTTTATCTGATTTACATGTTTTTTTTTCGTAGCTAGAGCGGCATAAGAGAGTTTATATATATAATTTTTATAAATTTTCACATATTTAAGTTGTTTTTTGTATTTTTTTTATTGTATTAACGAATAAATTTTATGTTTTAAAATGTTATATTATTATAAATTTTTAGGTTTTTATATCAAATAAAAATAGCTTCGAAATATTTTCTATTACTTTTATTTTTATCACAAATCAGTATTTCTTATGATATTATATACTATATTGAAATTAAGTTTATCATATTTTACCAAAATAATTTTTAAAAATAATTGGATTTTAATTTTCTTTAATATTCGATGGAATATTTTAAGATATCTTAAATATTAATATTATTGGTTTTGGTTTTGGTTTTTTGAAAAAAATCTGATCGCTTGAACATTAATATTTAATCGATTCTTATTCAAATTTATTTTTTTAAACACCAAAAACATTTATATGTATTTATTTTTTTAAACGGGTTATTTTTAATATCTTTTAATTAATTTGATTTTTAGATCATAATTATTTTTTAATTGTATAAAAAAATTTATTGATAAAAAGGTTGATTTTAATATTAAATTATAATTTTTTCATTGAATAATGCGTTTTTTTTTTTAAACTATATCAATAAATAAAAATTGTATAATTTTATAATTTTCCTAAAATGGAGAATTTATAATCAATATTTATTTATGTTTTATTCTTTTTTTAAAATACCATATTAGTATTTTGTTTCTATCATTAATTTCTATTTTTAAATTCAATTTAAAAAAAAAAAATTCGAAAAAAATATTTTATCTGAACATTTTTTTATTAAAAATGGTATTTTTTACATAAATAATATCGTTTAATATGTCACAATTTCTGAATTAGAAAACAGCACACTTTTTACCCTTTTATGGATATTATTTGAATTTTTATTTCTAAATAAAATTAATTGTATAACTACAATTTAATATACAAAATATGGTGAAATTAAATTTTCATTTACTAAAATTTAAAGGTCTCCCCAGTCAATGAAATTTTAAACAATACCTCGCTTAATTATTTATTCAATTTTTATACTTTAAAATTTGAGTTTTAATTTTTTTTTGGCGTATCCATAAATCTTATGAGATGTAAAGAAAAAAAATTTAATGCATATTAACTATTATGGAAATTTATAAAAATATCCAAATATTTTTTTATAAAAGTTTTTATTTTTTAACCAAATTTGAATTAGAAAACATATTAAAAGTGCAATTAATTACGCACCATTAGTAATTTTAGTAAAATATTAATTTTTTTTTTAAAAAAATCATTTTCCTTGCATATTAACCACGATAAAAATACCAAGAATTTATAATATTTATAAAAATTTTGTCAAAAATGCTTTAATTTTTACTCTAAAAATCGAAAATAATTAAAACTTTCATATTTTTTGATATTAGATGACCAAAAAAAATTAGGGGTTTATTTTTTAATAAAAGGTCAAAACGGATTATTAGTCTTTAAAAATGATTATAATTTCAATAATGTTAGGTTACATATTTATTCTTAAGGGAAAATAAAATCCTTTATATATTTTGGAAAAAAAAGCTTAATTAAAATAGGTTTCATTATAAAAATAATTCTGATTTTTCAATAATGAGGTTTTATTTTTCTATTTTGTGCATCTTTATAAAATTTCAATTTATACATGCAATTTCAATTTATAATCAATTAAAAATTAAAACTTTAATATGTCAAGGGCCTCTGAATTAGGCAAATTATTTTCTATAAAAACAAGTTTTCGAACTTTTTTTATCTGTTACATTTATTATAGCGAATTATAAAAAATACATAAGTTTTGAAAAATGTAGCTTTTTTATTTTTTATCTCCAAATATTTGTTTAAAATTATTTAAAAGGCTCAAATTAATAATTTTGAAATTAAAAACGGTGATTTATAAATGCTATCATTAAAAAAATTGAATTTGAAATAGCTATAGAAGTATTAATAGACTATTTTTTTTATGTGTTTTAAAAATATAATTGTACCCAAAGCTCACTAAAATTTTATTTTAATAAAAAATCTATATATTTTTTAAATTATGCTTTTTTTTTTATTTAAATCAAAAAATCAAATTTAATTTTAGTTATATTTTATTAAAAAATACAAAATTGGAATATGATTCCTGCACTAAAAAACCCACTTTAAATCGAAAAAAACTTGTCTTATTTGAAAGTTGGGATCATTTTAAAAATGAATTATTCTTCGTTAAGGCGAGATTTTTCATTAAAGAATCTTTTTTCTTAAAAATAGATAAGATTTCAAATAATTTTCTTGTGCATATATAGTTAAAATTTTCGATTTTTATATTTTTATCAATATTCCGTTTTTGGATTCTTTTTTGAATAATCGTCTAAAATTATTTGGTATTTTTCAATAATATATATAAATATCTAATATGATTTCCTAGTTTTTTTAATCATTATTTTTATTAATTAATTTAAATTCTCGTTCAGAAAATTCTATGCTTAATTAGGTAAATAAATTAAACCCGATTTATTTTAATAAATACATAAATATATCTCATTTTAAATACCAAATGTATAGTATATAAGATTAATTGTAATGCTCAAATATCAGAAAGGATTTTTTTAAATAGCTCCCCATATATTATTATGAATTACTATCAAACTTGAATTCCACATTTATTTTTTTTCATTTACATAAAATTATTCTGGATTAAAGTGAACATAATATATCCACAAGAGAAACCAGTATAAAATTT
The DNA here is from genome assembly GCA_001953115.1 of Smittium mucronatum. Taxonomy (NCBI): domain Eukaryota; kingdom Fungi; phylum Kickxellomycota; class Harpellomycetes; order Harpellales; family Legeriomycetaceae; genus Smittium; species Smittium mucronatum. The sequence continues at coordinate 10,600 of LSSL01003523.1, read as the reverse complement.
ATCCTTTAAACTTGATTAAAATTAAATATTGTAACGAATTTTGAGCAACAATTTTAATTAGATTACTTTTCGTTGCTTTAAAAAAAGGAAAAAATCGGTATCTTTGATATCTAAATGTAAATATAGCTTTTAATATCAAAATAAACCAACTAAAAAATATTTATAGGATAAATAGACATCATGAGTTGTTAAATTAAATTTTTATAAATACTTCTAATAGAAAACTCGATTTTTTAGCTGATTATTTATGATTAGTCGAAGAATTAAAATCAATATTAGAACCTTTGAATTATATTATTAATCTTAAATAATTAAATTTTTAGATATATGCATAAATATGATATCGACATTTTTTTTTGGTGGATGTTAGAGAGTAAAAAAATTATTCCGAAATTTTGAGCGAAGAATTGATAAATATTTATACAGCTTAAAACTTTATTTTTTATTTGACTTTTATAGAAGTAAACTTAATTATATAAAATTCTATTTCTTGGTTATTTTTAGAATTTTTTATTTTTTTCAATAATAAAAATTAAAAAAAAATAGAGAAAGGTATTTTTAATTTTAATAAATAAAAAATATTGTGTTATAATAAAGATTAGCTCATTTATGTTGGATTTGTAAAAATGATATTAAATTGGATTTAATCTTTTTGGGAGCAAAATATCAGCATCGAAAAAAAGATTTTGGCAAAGAAAAGATATTTTTTTATCCATATCTAATTGTGTATTGTGCAATAAAACCATAATTATTTATGGAGTAAAAATTATGAATAAGATTTTTACTCAGCCAAAACTCGTTTTAATCAAATAAAATGGCAAATTTTTGGACATAGATAGTATTTTTTATTGAAAAAAGCTATAAAGATAGGTTTATGTGATATACTATTGTTTAAACCTCCCCCCTCTCTCCTCGCAGATCAATATTATGCGTAAATAGCAGGGTTTTTTTGGACAGAAAGTGCCTTTTTATTAACCGCAGCTGTAGATTTTTTTTTTTAGTCATTTAATATTACTCGTAAATAAACACTTAGTCAAATTTCAGTTTACAAAAAGTGTCTTTTTATCTCAAAAAATTTATAGAGCTGTATTTTTAACTACTTTTTTGGAAACTTTTTTACGTTTGTGATCCAATATCACATCGCAAAAACTGCTAATTTTTTTTCAGAAAGCTGATTTTTCATTCAAATCTTCAATTGGTTACTAGCACCATTTTTTCTCGAAAAAATTTACATAATTTTTTATAATTATAAATAAAAATTCGTTTTTTTGAATTTTTACTAAAAAAAAAACATGAGCCAAATTTCAGCTCTACATACGTTAGTAGCCTCTGATGTACGTGAAATTTTTTACATACTGGACTCTGGAGGAATTAAATGGCTTGTAATTATAAAAATTATTGGTTTAGCTGTCGATATAATTTAATTTAATATTTTTTTTAAAAAATAAGTTGAATAAATTTTATAAGTTAAACTGAAATTGAAATTGAAATTTAGTAATTGAAAAATTCGAAAAAATCTAACAGTAAATTAAATATTAATCGATATTATATGAAAATGGAGGTCATATTAAGTTTTATAATCTTTTAATTGATAATAAAACGAAGCTTTCAAAACTTAAAAATAATAATAAGCAATTAAAATGAGTGACTAAAAATTTTATATATTATACCATATGTACGGTATTATGTTATCCTTATCATTTATAGCAAATTAAAATGTAAAGGGGAGGGGGGAACTTAATATGAACGTCATTGCATATAATATTGATTAATTTTCACTTATAAGAGCCCGGTTAATCTTATATTATATTTCAAGGGGGTGTTCATATTAAGTTAATTCAGAGTTAATAATGCTTCAGTCTTTTTTGAATTGGTACTATTATCCAATCTTTAATAGGTATCTAACATATTAAAATTAGATAAAAACGCATTCGATACTATGTTATCTGCAGGTACTTTATCGATTAACTTAGGAGCTGCCACGATTGCTTGAGCTTTAAGTATCGGGGTTTTTTCTGGTCTTAATATTAATCCCAACATATTTAATATGTTTCTAGTTATACTGTCAACGGATATCTGCTTTTTGTGGAACTTTTTTTTTTTAAAACAACCTGTTGACCATAATTTACTTGTTTTTAGAATGTATAGTGGGACATCATTCCTTCGCCGCCTTATTCTTTTAAGTGGTATATGCTATTACTGGACATAAAAAGGGGTTCAAGTGTCTATTTATTTCACAATTCTGTTCAATTTTTTGGCCTATTCGCTTTTCCTTGGGAGAAATAATCACCAAATTAAGCGCTCTATTACTATTTGTAGTTCTTGAATTATTTATATATATATATCTAAAGCGTAAGAATACACATAGCGCTAGTATCCAGCATCATTTTTTTTGAACATTGATATATAGAGTTTGTTAGTTTCGCCCATTTTTTTTAACTTTGAAATTAGTATATATATTTTTATTTCTGTACTGTAGAATTTTTTTATCTCTGTTTAGTCTATAGCTTTCAAGAAATGATTTATGAAAGATGAGTTTTCCGTCGATTTTGAATCTGAAACTAAGTTTAGAATTTATTACTTATAAGATCTGATCTTGTTGAATCTGAGTTTTCTTTTCATAAAAAAATGCTACGATAATTTACTTAGTGGTTGTCTTAGATATCTTCCGATTCTTTTTTGTTTGGGTGTCAATCTAGAAAGTGCTGTTTCGAATAATGGTACTTGGATCCACTTTTGATTTCTCTTCTTTTTGAAAATACAATTTTAATGGCTGTATCAGACAAACCTTGCATTTTGAGGCTACTCCGCTGATTATAAATTCCATAATGCACCAGTTCTTGTTGTTCAGTAACAGAAATTTCTGCTTTTCGGATCTGGAAATACAGCTTTCGTTTTTAGTAGTAGATGTTGGGATATAGATAATATCTTTATTTCTGGGAACCATATCTTAGTTCTCCACATTGGTACCACCAAATTCAATGTTAGAAGTTCCCTACGGATCTTCTTAATTATTCTGGATATAAGATTCCAAGGAGGTAACAGTATGGGTTCTCCCAGTATGACCACTTGGATTTCAAGGAGTTTTCACCTGACAATTTATTTTCGGAAAATAAGCTGTAGTGATTTTATACATTCTTGTTTTTCTTAGATGCAAAAAGGTCTACATTGTGCGTGCTGTAGAGCTTCACTGTCTCCGAAAATGCCTGTTTTCACAATAACCATTCTTTTTGTGAAGTAATTCTTCTCGATACATTGCCATATTTATTATGGAAGGTACATTAGTCAAATGAGCGCGTTTTTTTGTCACCAGAAAGTTTTCCCAGATTTTCTCGGAAATTTCTAGCGATTTGAGCGAGGTAATTCCAAAAAAAATCTTCATGTATGAGAGTGCTGTTTTATTATCGGATTGCGCTTGAATCATGATACTCGCAACTTCTGAGAGACAAAGAACGTATAAAATTTACAATTGCTCATTTTTATTTATACAAATTAACGCTTCTGAGGGACCCTAGCAACCTAAGTAGAAATGGGCGCACGCAACTATCCCCCAATTAGTATCGCCGAAATCAGTGAATATTTCATTTTCCAAATTATCTGGAAGTAAAGTCAGCTCGTTCCAATATTTAAATTTTTTAACTCAGAAAAACAGGTTCTGGATAACCTATTTGTTCTGAATAGCTGCCAATGTCAATTTCAATTATTTAGACTTTGCTAGACTGCAGTTCTTCAGTTATAGCAAGCAACCGAAAATGAGAAGTACAAGAAGCAGCGCTATCGAAATCTCTTAAACCTTTCCCGTGAAGCTCAAAAACCTCTCAAAGATTTTTTCCCAGCCCTAAGAATCTTTAATATTCCGCCAGAGGTCTCTTGAATTTGATGAGAAATCTTTAGCCTCATATTGCTTGAATCGATTATCATTTCCAGGCGAGATATCTATTGAGATGGAGTAGTTATGGACTTTTCCATCTTGTTTTTGTATCCTAGTTACACCGACTTGTAATTTATTAATACGTGCTGCTTGGCACACTTTTTTCGTTTTTTCTATGATCAGGAGGTCGTATTTATACTCAAAGATTCGTATTTCACATACCTCCACCTAATCCAATATCGGTCTGAGAATTTTGGTGAAGGTGTGCGGGTTGAGTAAAATTACCAATGTGAGTACTCTGAATTTTTAAGTACTTCTATTTCAATAAAATCAGAGGTACTTCTTACAGAATTTGTGAATGAGGATACTCATAAACGCATCAATCAGATCGAGAATAGTCAAAAAAAAAAATTTGCGGATAAGACGGCAATTTGAGGCAAATGATTCCATATTGAAATTTTTCTGTTCCCCGTGTTATTTCAGTTTCATCAGATCTAAGACAGATCTGAGTTCCACCGCATTCTTTGGTATGACGAATAGACTGCTGGTGAATTAGGGATCCCCTGTTTTGACCTACAATATCGCGTTATTCGAGAGCAGAGACGCGATTCTTCTGGCTGGAATGCATGGGATTTTGCTTCCATCTTTCTCTTATGTGTCCCCGGTTGATTTTTCATCGGCGGTGGCCCCATATGAACTGGTTCAAGGAGCGGATGAGTCTTTGAACCTTTTAAGTATTTTTGTGGAGCATGGATTCTCGGAAGTTTTCTACAAAAAGACTTGAAAGCTTTTAAGACGCCTACACTGTATTCGGTTATAATTTACTGGATTGGATCTGAAACCTCTTTCCAAAGGCATTGAGGGCCCAATTGCTGTACTTCAGTTTTTCCCACGCTGAACGGAACATCGCGAGGTGGCCCTCTAATGGGGACCCAACCTAGTGGTCTACTGAGACCACCTTTCTTGATCCCGTCTCCTCCAGCGAAAATTTTTTTGATAGGCAAGTTTTTTAGCTGATAGGGTCGTGGTTGCGGCTTTTGATGCTTGATCTTGAGAAAATTTGCCGATGGTAAGTTCCGTGCACCTTACTGCTGGCTTCAGCAAAAGAGCTTGAGGATTCGGGATCGCTTCTCTGGTTTCTTTTTTGAAATCAGGAATCCCGTTTTTTCCTCTTCCATAAGTGTTTTTTTTTTAACTATACTAACTTGACTTGTTTTACAGGAGGCTTAATGTCTTTTTCTGATTATACGGCCTGTTCCTTGTGAACATGGCCGCAATATCAGATAGGATCACTCAAATGGTATCGGCGAACAAAATTTGTGAATATTCGGTGGATATTAACGGATTTTATTGGATTCTCCTGTGCGCATAGTAATCTATAGGCCTTATGACTTGAACAAGATATTTTTGGATTTCTTGCAGAACTTAATCGTTTTTTTTTTTTTACAGCGCTGGGTTTGAACCGTTTAGCGGCGGTGTCTGGTAATTGATAATACTGCTTCTAGGACAATAGTGAATGGCCTCTTTCCTTTCTACTTATTTTAGCCGAGTACGGAAGAAATATTATTTGATGGAAGGTAGAACTACGAGAAGCTCTGTATATACTGCTAAATCTATGATCAGTATTCTAGTTTTCATGTAAGTATCTGCCGGTTCTGAATTTGGTAACTTTTCACTAAGAAGTTATTTGACAATATCAGTCAGCTAATTATCCTGGTCTTGACTATTAGTACCTAACTTGTACCTTATTTTTCCATGTTTTTTTTTTTTTTTTGAAAAATAAAATTTAATGAACAATATAATGCCCTTTTAAATTAAAAATATTTATAGCAGGTATTGCAGCTTTGCATAATAATAGATGATAATGATATCATAATACGGGCTTTCAGTATTATATATGAGGATTTTAGTTGCTCATTTAAATTAAGTACATAATTTTATTGTTTTTGTAAGTTCAGTAGTATTATCCAACAAAAGATGATATCACTTAATATAAAAACCCCAATGAAATAAAATAAAGAAAAAAACTTAAAATAAAGAGCTATTTTATCTTTTTTTTTTAAAATTTGGTTCATAAATTTAATTTAGTCAAATCATAATATTATTATATTTTTTCACTGCCCTCTCTTTAATAAAAACTTACGAGGTAAATTTTGAATTCACCTAATTTCTGACTGGAATGATCAATTAATGCTTAAATTTACATTTTAATTGTAATAATTACTGAAGTGAAACTTGAATAGTAGCAAATGAATAGAAAAATACGGTTAAAAATTAAAATGAATAAAATTTTAGATTATTTTACTATATTTATTTTTATTTTAAATGTACTTCTTACTTCAAAATTAACATAAATTTCCTGATTTTATTTTTTGGATTTTTTGGATTTTTTTTTCCAGAAATTTAAAATCTCTCTCTAGAAAAAAGAGATTTTCTAATTTAATCTAACAATTTTTAAAAAATTTAAATATATTAAAATTTAAATTAGTTTAAAAAAACTTTATTTTGGAGTTTTTTAGTCTAAAAAATCATCAAAAATCAATTTTAAAAAGTCTAAAGTGCATTAAACTCTGAGTTCAAGTTTATTAAAAAAACACAATATTTTCTTATAAAAGCCATGTTTAGAAATTTTAATTTTCTCAATCCAAAAATTAATTCCAGCCCTGTTTACATACATTAACATACATTCACTTTTTTTTACTTATTCCTAATTGATTCTACACAAAGGTTAACATAGAATTATTTAATAGTTAGAAATAATCCATAAATTTTTGATTTTTTAAAATTTTATGAATTATATATATTAAATTTTCAAAGTCTTGCAATTTAGACTTCAGATGGCCGACAGCTTTTTGGAAATTTTACCCCTCAAAATTTTTATATAGGTTTGAAGTACTAGATATATGAAAAAAACTCCCTAAATCGAGTAAACTATCCATTTTTTATAATTTTATTAAGATCATTATAACCTTAACAATTTAATTTGTATTTATTTAAATAACCAAAATTTATAATTTAAAATTATAAAATGGAGGCATTGAAAATGTAAATTTATGTTATTTATTTCACAGCTTTTTATAAGTTCATTTTTCATTTTATACTTTTTCATACGCAAACAGTCATTAACTTATAATTTAATTTAACAATTAATGATGGGAAATCATTATTATTAACTCATCTTAAAAATCTGTTAATGTTATTCAACTAATTTATTTATTTTAAACTTCATGTATGTTACTAGCTTGAATGATATTAATAACTGATACAACTTGTAAGAAATATAATTAATTTGATTTAAAATACATAGCTTAAACCCCTTTTAAAAATAAATTTGAGCGTGATAAAAAATATCTGTAAAAAATAATCTCTAGTCATAATAAAATTTTCTGTTGATGATATATATATGTTCCGATAAAATCATAATTGTAATAAATATATTATACTATTTACAGAACTTATCCCTTCTCTTTGGTTTGATTTCGATAATTTTTCCTTCTCTTTTTTTTTGGAAACTTCGATTAATATTCAGAAATAATTCTTTTTAGGTTTAAAGTATATTATTATCAAATGACAATACATATTTTATTTTATTTTATATATTTCATATTTGATAATAATAAAAATAAGACCTATAGGGAAATACTCATTGAAAGGTAAAAGAAAGTTTTGGGTTACTCTGTATCAATTAGGGCTCGGAGTTTTATTATATTAGTCGATTAATCGAATTATTTTTTTTTGTTAATCGATTAATCGTTTTATTGGAAGGTCTTTTGGGTAAGAAATCTTTCTAGTAAAAAGTCGCGTACTTTCTGGATTAAAAATATTATCAAAATAAGATGAATAAAATTATTGGATCTTGCAAAATTTGAGTTCCAAAAACATAGCTGTGGCTGGCTGTATTTTGTAAATAACCATAAAGAGAAAAATTCCTAAATTCGTGGGAATATTTTTTTATTTTTATCCCCAAATGGAACTCATTTATATTTTAACCAATAATAAAACAATAAAAGGAGTATAAATTTTGAAAATTATCCCATTTAGGAAAAATTAGTGCAAAAGTACCTATATTATTATTCAATAAAAATCAATATTGCCAAAACAGTTTAATAGATTAATCGATTAATTGAATAAATTTTGTTAAACTTTAATCGTTAATCTTCCAATCCCTAAAACCGATTAATCACCGGTTAAGTATTAAACCCAAGCCGTTTTATTTTTTCGTAAGCCCATTTATTTTTTTCCAGGCTAATTTGGACAAATCCAAGCCAAATACATTAATTCTCATTCAAATTCCAGGCTATTTATTTATTAAATCCAAGCTGTTTTTCTCGATGATTTTTTTAAAATATTTTATTGGATGGTAAAAATCAAATTTGGTAAGTATCCTCAATTGGGATTATTTTGTATGTAATTCACGTCTATATAGACAAAAAAACAACAGTGCTAATTATGCCATAGTTTTGAGTTAGTAGTATCAATAAACTAAGCGTAAAGATATTGCAATAGCTTTTTTTGAATATGTAGTAGTTTTTAGGATTAAACGCAATAAAATAATAGCTTTTACATTTAAAATTCAAACTTTAAAACCCAATTCAAAAACATAAAAACTTTAAGGTTATTATATAAATATATACATTAAACATATTTAAATACACTTTTATAAATGTCTCATCTGGCCTATTTGATGGAATTAAAGCTTAAATTGTTCAGTTTGAGGATAAAAATTTCCATCATTAGATTCTATAATATGAAATAAAATTGACTAGATAATTAATTATAAGATTTTGAATAGTTTTATTTTGAAAATGAGATGATGATGCTGATTTTAAATCCAATATATATGTAGTTTTTTGTTTGAATATTACCCTTTAATGAAAACCCTCCTAATTTTTTTTTCATATTAAACATCTTTTTAACTTCAGATTAAAGTTAAAGCTGAGAGAATGCTGTAACATTTAGATCTTACAACAATATTCATTTTTTGAAGAGACATATAAAAAATAATTAATTAAAAAGGTGTAAGTGATGGAGTTATGACATAAATTTTAGAAGGGAACTTGACTAAAGTGTGGGTTTATCAAATCGCAAATAGAATATCTCCGCAGTTTGAATACACTTTGCAGCCATTTTTTTTTGAGTAAAAAAAAGTAAAAAAAAATTGTATATCAAATGCTAAAATACTTTAAAAACTTTATTAATTCGTGGATTAAGAGTTATATTAGATTATTATGTGACAAAAAAGAGAACCATACAATTAAACATAGACATTTGAAAAGGTGCTTTTTCACACCAAACTTATTGATTGAATTCATTCTTACCCGCTTAATTTTTAGTCTCTTTTTAAAAGAATTTAAATAGCATGATACAAGTTAGTATAAATTTCAGATATAAACTATTGTTAATTTCCGGGTCTAAACTAGGTAAATTTGTGTCAATTCTTCTTTGTACTTTTACTTAATTGACAACCAAATGAACACTTTAGGTGGGCATAATAATTATTTTTTGAAATTTATTCTTATTTCGTTTAAAACTCTGGTAAAAAGCAGGAAATGAGATGCATAGCTACAAGTACTCAACAAAAATATATAATCAATATTTCCTATCATATGACAGTTGATTTGATTTGGAGCCGCTTTTCACTATTTATGAGATTTTCGTTGTTAAAATATTGTTTGTCTATTGTATGATCTCAAATTCTAAATACTATTTCCGAGTTTCTTGTCATTATTAGCAACACTATAGAAAATATAATCTTTATATGGAGGTAAAATAAGGCTAAAACCAATTGTGTAAATAATTGTTTTTATTAGATAACCTTTTTTTGGTCTAGATATTATTCGATACTTCTATACGCTCAAAAAAATTTATTGCAATATCTTTACGCTTAATTTATTGATACTACTAACTCAAAACTATGGCATAATTAGCACTGTTGCTTTTCTGTCTATATAGACGTGAATTACATAAAAAATAATCCAAATTGAGTATACTCACCAAATTTGATTTTTACCATCCAATAAAAAATTTAAAAAAAATCATAGAGAGAAACAGCTTGGATTTAATAAACAAATAGCTTGGAATTTGAATGGGAATTAATGTATTTGGCTTGGATTTGTCCAAATTGGCCTGAAAAAAAATAAATGGGCTTACGAAAAAATAAAACGGCTTGGGTTTAATATTTAACCATTAATCACCTAGCCCTAGTATCAATCCAATAAGCAATGTGATTATAAAAGTACAGATTAAACTGAATTTAGGCAAAAAATCATAAAAAATATGATATCTGGGTAAGAAAAAGATGCAAATTTCAGAATCAGAAATAGTGAATATCAAACTTATAGTGGATATTTAAACATTTATCCTAAATTGTCTTCGTTTGGTTTTTTTTTATATGGAGGTTTTTCGAGCAGTGGGGATCAGAATTTTTTTTTTTTATCACGGAATTTTATTGTAAGATAACGTCATTAAAAACTATACTAAAAAATATGAAAAAAAGAAAAAGTCGTATAGAAAATACTATTATCCTAACTACAATAAGCTCCTCTGTCGGACTACCGGCTGCGTACCTACGGGAAAAGGATTCAATCTACCAACCGAAAGACCCCCCCTGGCATTGCTTCAAGTAGGCTGGATGACTGAGGTTACGTGCAGTCATGAATTAAGCTCTTTGTCAACGAACAATAGTTCATTGAATCTACTGATCTCCTAATCAGAGCCTACTTCTAACAG
>LSSL01003522.1:0-15939 GCA_001953115.1 Smittium mucronatum | reverse complement strand
TATATTAAAAAGACCAGAATTTATGATATCAAAAATGGAGTATCATTTTTTTCGGAAGATCATATTTTTATTAAAGATGATTCAGTTGATCACCAAATAAGTTCTCACAAAATATGTACGTGAATGCGCCTTTTTTTTTTAGTAGAGGCATTTATTCAATCCATTAAAAAATCAATTTATTTAGTTTTTTGAGGATTCGACCAATTGCTTTTCTACATTTAATGTGCAGTATTTAAAACTGTTTGTGTATTAAAATTGTTAATATGCTAAATTGGGTGTTATAATATTTTTAGTTATACCTATTGAATCATATGCTAGATGTAATGTATTCTAAATATCGAATGTGTCTAAATTTCAGTTAAGCATATTTGGAAGTAGGTGAAATGGAATGTATCCAAATCAGTGAATATATTCATTAGAAATTAGCTAAAAACAGTAGGCCAAATTTTTTTTTATACAAGATGGGAGTATACCAATAGTCATTTCATCTGTGAATCCATAAAAAAATTTACATAAAAATACGAAAATACCAGACTTCACATTAATGGGCTTTGTTTGTTGTTTTTTTAAGAAATTAAATTTTACAATAAATATTTTCATTTTATATTAGAAAAAATTAATAACGAATAAAATTCGAATTAAAAATGAAGAGGGCGGAAAGCTTTTCAAATTCTTTTTGAAAAGATGTTATATTCGTGATTTAAATGTATAAAATTCAATATTGTTATTTTTTTCATTCTAAAATTATTGTTTTTATTACAAGCCTTCTTTCTCCATAATCTTCTTGGTTTTAAAAAATTAAAATGATAAAGTAAAGATTGAATTTGATTGAGACATGCCTGACTGATTTTAAAAGAAATGAAAAGAAAATTTTGATTAAATATTCCAACTATCTTAAAGAATATAAAAATACAATATTACAATTGCTAAATTTTTTTATCAAAGGATTTATAGGAGATTTTAAAACCAAAAACGATTAACTAAAATCAATATTATATTAATATTCCACTAAACGCAGTTAATTTTCTCGAAATCACTTGAAATAATCATTAAAGAAAAAATTTTAGGCCATAAAATAGACGGTCTAAGTCCTTATAAAATACACTTAAAACTGGTTTCGCATGATTTCAAAACTTAAATTACTCGTATATATTCGGTTAGAAGTAAATATAATTTAAAAAAATAACATTTTGAATGAAATAAAAACTCAAACTTTCGGGAAAAAAAAAAGTTTAATCAGAATTCTCATCTGAAAAACTCATACTGTCGTTATGTAGCTGGATACTAGGCTAATTTAAATTTTATCAAATCTATCAAAACTTCAGAAAAATATGTTTAAACCCTTTCTTATTTTTCTAAAATGCACATTAATTCCGCCTTTAAACTTTTAAAAGGTGGATATTCTGTTATTTTTTGGGGATAACATACATTAATCAATATTTTACTCCAGTTGCAATAGAAACGGTTAGAAAATATTATAAAAAAGACTAAGAGTGGATATTTGAAACTAATGAGATCGAATTTTACAAATCAAACTCAAAAATAAAATGTAAAAGCTGATTTTAAACTCAAATCCACAAATTTAAAAAGCAATTTCAAAACTTTCAGACGTTTTATTTAGAGCCGTGTTTAGTTTTCATGTCTCAAAAAATGACAAAAATTTAATAGAAAATGGTTATGTTAAATTCTGAAAATATATTTATATTGATATTGATATATGTAAAATCCAACTTAGAATTAACCTTGAAATCTTTGAAGTTGAAAAGAAGTTATTCATTTTGAAATAGAAAAGTTTCAATTTTTTGTCTAGATTGGTTGATAAAATAACAAAAAACTATTTGGAAAAAAAACCAAAATTGGTAAGAAGGTTATTGTATTTTTGGATCTTCAATTAAAAACACATTGGAAAGATATAAAATGATGATTAAGGGAAGTTTTACTTTATATGAAGTTTCTTATTTAGTCGAGCTTATTGATATATACAAATATATATTAAATTATATTTATTAATTTAGCATACCAGAGCTAAACCAGATGGAATAAAAAGAAATACCTATATCAGAAAAAAAAAAATTAAAACTAGAAAAGATGAAAAATGATGGACTTTTTTCTAATTATTGTATTTCAGAAACTTTTTTAGACCCTCTTGAACTTCAACTAAAAGTTGGTTCAATTGATAAATATGAATTTGAGAATTTCGGTTAATTAACTGTTTTTTTCGAAAAACATATATTTATATGTGCAAAGAAAATGATTTACAGTTGGGGTTCTTTGTATTGTTTATGTAGAGATTTTTTAAAAAAGAAAAAATGCTTGCATGATTACCATTTCTTATCCCACACCAAAAAAAGCAACTATATCATATAAATCTTTTATTCAAAAAAGGCCTGCAGGTAGTGCAAAAAAAATAATTAAAAGCGAAATTCTTAAATAGAATTGATTTTTTAACAATTTTTTATCACATCTGGAAAAAATTACAGGAAAGATCTCAGATATATATTTATATATGCTTTATTTAATACGTTAGAACTAAAATTTTAATAATAAAAAGCATCAAAAATATAAATTATAATCATATCTAGATTCCGTTTACAACTCGCATAAAGTATATTTGATATTTGATATTTGATATTTCAAATCATTGAACGACCTCGATTACTCAAATAAATTTTTTTAAGAGCTTTTTAATACATTAATGTGGTAAATGTTAAGCCTGATACCTTATTATTTAATATGATATCTTAAATTATCCCAAATTTCCTGTAAAAGGCTTTGGGTTTGCCGAATTGGCATTTTGAATTTTTTGCTGTCTTTTTAATCTCAAAAATCGTATCGAAAATAAATTAAACGGCTTTTTAGATATTAAACTTCTAAATAAAGTTTCAAACGGGTTTTATTGGTATTTTTGGGTTGCAAAATAAATTTAAACAACTAAAATATATTTGACATAGTTCTAATTTATAAATTCTTACTTATTTTCTAGGAGAAGGAGTTTTATGCTGATTTTTACATTAAATAAAAATACAGGATTTAATAATGTTAATAAGTCGTCCAGTTTTATATATTAAAGCTTTTTTGTTCTTATTTCTTGTAAAAGTTATTTATTCGAAAAAAAATGAAGGGATTACCTTTTGTAAATAAGAAGTTTTTTTTTAATCATAAAAAATGGAATATGGAACAAGGGCTATTTCGAAGAATTCAGAAATTTTATTTTTAAATCTGACCCAAAAAAATTCATATTGTTATATTATTATTCTTATGGATTTATACCATAATTTTTTTTTTAGATTGCATTAAAAATTTTCATATTATTATGTAACTGTTCTTATTGGTTGTAATTATTTCTTATTAATAATTAAACTTTCACATTTTTATTTTCTAAAAAATTAAACTATAACTAACTTAAAATTATCATATTTAATAAATAATATTAATTATTCTCATTGTATATTTTTATTTAAAATATACATCTACGGAATACTTATGGTGTTGATAAGGCAAAGGGTAATATGGTAAAATTCAAAAGAATATTCAAAAAGATGTAAAGTGGCTTTTTTATTAATTTTATCAAAGAACACTTTTAAATAATCAATATCCATAAAATAATCACTGAATTTTTTTTTATTTTTTTCTTTTAGATTAAATTTATAAACCACAATTATTAATATTTAAGACTATAAAAACGTGCTTTTCAGTGATAAAAACATCTAAATAGTGTGTTTTTTCAAATTAGTAAAGAAAAATAAAGGTTTCCTTAACATTTTTTTTTCAGATTTCAAACTTATAAATAAAAGATTATTTGTAGTATTAATAAGAAAACTCGACCTTATGACAAAATACATAATATTTTTAGAAGATTAAATGATTTAAAAAATTGATAAGGTAATAATTAATGTAATTTATTTTTTAGCTAATTAATGCTATTGATTTTTTTAATAACATATTTTTATGATTATATTTGCCGATTATGAATTTCATCAATTTATTTTGACTATTTTTTCAATTTTTCCTTTATTCAATGTCAATCAAATAAAATTAGTATGGTGAAAATATTGAGCGAAAAATGAAGGCTATTTTTTGTATCAACGGCCCTGGAAGGGTTAAAAACTGTAAATTATATTTTCTAAACCCTTTATATAACTTTTCCGTCTCTGCTAAGTCATTTCGTGCCATTTCAATTACCAAAATTTTCTTTTTCTTGATTTACAGCTAAAAAAAACTTTATATTATCTAAATTTAGCAAATCTAAGTACTTTTAACATATGGAGACTAAAGAGTTAATAGAAAAAATTTATTATTAAGCTCAAGATATTTTTTTTAATACATCTAGGAGGTTTAGACTAAGGTAAAAAGTAAATTCAATCAAAATAAAATTGAGTGAAATGTATATCGGAAGTTACACTTGGAAAAATTGGATTGAAAGAAATTTAATTGGAAAAAACGTTTCATAGCTGTCAAATAGTAGCAAACCAATATTCCTGAAACAAAACTGAAACTTAGTCCTGTACCATTTCAAGCTAATCTTTCAATTTAAATAACACATTAAAAAAGTATTTGCATTAATTTCAGGTTTATTTTAAATGGTTCTAAAATTATGCATTGGAAGAAAATTCTCCTTAAACTCGTCTAGACACAAAATTGATGTTTGAATACTATTAACCACTAACTGAGTGCCTTATATTTTTATGTTGATTTAATTGTTACCAGATTATTAAATATTTTTTATGACTTTAAAAGAAATTCACTAATCGAAATTTCTAAAATTTATGTGACACTAATTAGCGTTGATCTGTTAACTATATCCCCTAATAAATATTTTTATTGTGGCTTTTTAAGCTTTCAATTAAGTCTTTTACAAATTAAAAGATTTAAAAATCATTTCAATACCATATTTTTTATACGAATATTTTTTAACTCATAAATTTTAATATAATCTGTCGAAACTTTGGTAATTTACTTATTAAACTGATATTTTTAAACATATAATACGTTTTTCTAGTGAAAAACATATTAATAAAGTGGTTTTATTAATATTTTCTCGTGTTAAGGTCAAGATAAACCCCTAATTATGTAATACTGCGCTTCGTAGTTTAACATTTTTTTTACCCATAATACCATTCCATAATTGGTGATTTATATTATTTATCAGATAATTTTTATTAAATTACAAAAAATCTTGTTCAAAAACCAAACACTTGATGCCTTTTTTTATAAAAAAATTGGAATCGAAAGATTAAAGTCGATAAATAATATTCAAAAAAATCTTTACCAAGCGAAAATGATACATTTCCCCTAAAATTTAATTTTAAATCGCTTTTATAGCTTAAGCCTGAAATTTTATATAGAATAATAAAAAATATGGTTGTAAAAAAATCTAAATCAATATCCTATTGAAATTAGAGAGGCTGGAATAAATTTTTACACTAAAATATACATTTATATATGCTGATTTTCAACTTTTTATCTGGTAGATTCAATATATTTTGCTCAAATAAAAGTTTTAAATCAATTATTCCCCCCTTTTTTTTGGATAAGTAAACAATCTTGGTTTTATTACTTTTTTTTTGGAAGATAATAAAAATTAATAGTTTATCAACACGAATTTAAAGTGTTCATAGCAGATCAAAATCGAAACAAGAGTATTAGAATCTATTGTATAAAAAAATATTAATTCGTTTTTTTCTATCCATATCATCTATAATAGATTAAATAGACCGAACTGTAATTTTTTTTTTTTGACTCTTTCAAGAGCAAAACCTTCCCCGTTTTATCTTTAAATACTGATATCTTATATATCAGCATTTTCCATAATCTAAAGAAAATCCGAAAAACTTATGATTAATACTTAAAAGGTTAGCTGATTATTTTCGTATTAATATAAGGCAAAATAATATAAATTGAACATAAATCTTTTGATAAATAATAAAATAACTATTTTTAATAATAATTATTATTTTAATAACTTATATATGATCCGTTACTAATATTACAGTTAAAAACCAACTATTTTTTTATTAATATGTTTGTAATATAAATTTTAAGCAAAGTAGATCAGCATTGAAGGTCTAGAGTAAATAAAATTATAAAAGGGACTATTTAAATATAAACCAACTAGTGGATTTTTCACAGCAGAAGTTTGTTTAAATGAGAATTTTTTGGTTTGAAATTTTTGAAAAATACTAAATAATTGTGTTTATTAGACAGAAAATTTTTTTTTTCTAGATGAACTATAGACAGATTATAACCCAACGCACTGTTAGCCTAATAGCCATCTAAAATTTTCAAAAATATAACAAGTTCATCTCTTTATTTTCTATTGATTATTATTTGCTACATATACTATTTCAATCATATAAAAAACGGGCTTATATTAACCTATTTTTTATTAAAAAGGAAATTAGAAGATCTTAAATGAAAAAATTATATTATGCTAAAAGATCTGAAATTTACTTTTAACATGAGTTGACTCCCAGGTGGTGATTTTTTTCCTTACTATATTTTACCTGGTCCTATTTAAAAAAGGTTAAAATAGTAACCTCAGAGTGGTATAAGCACGCTTCCAGTGTTTTAAGCAACTTTAACTAATCATTTTCGACATATTTAAATCAGTTTCAACTGGTTGATAAATTTCCCAATTAACATATGAAAACTTTTGAGCAGTTTTTCTAATTTTTTTCCAATAGCTAATCATTATCAATCCTTTTAAAATAAAAAATAAAAAAATCACAGCTAATTGTGTCAACTAAAACTGAATATTTTATTGCTTCTTTAAAAGATAATTTACGCGGGTTGAACATCATTAAGACCCAACATATTTTAAACCCCTTATCTTTATCCTCTTAAGGTTTAATTTTTCTGTATATTTATTTTTAAATCTTTGATATAAAACATTTTAAAGCGTATATATATATCCTGTTTTTTATTTTCAAAATTTATATTTAATAATTCAAAGAATATTAAATCGTTTTTTATTAAATGGTTAATTCGATATCCTACTTTTAATTTTATTGAAAAAAACCATTATAAATTTTAAAAATGGCATTGAATTAATCAATGAAGTTCATATAGTGGAAATTTTTTGATAACAAGGTATATTTAGACAATATTAATCAAAGTATAATTTAATAAAACAAATTTTTAAAAAGATAATTTTACACATGCTATTTATTTGAAAATAAATTTAAATTGGGTTATATGCTACTGTTAAAAATTGATAGGTTTTTTGAATGGAAAATAAACACGTATTTCAAAAATATGCACAACTTTGAGTTTAAAAATCCAAAGCTCCTGATTAATAAAATTATGTTTGTTAGAATTTCAAAAGACAGAATAAAATCTCACAATAACCTAAAAAAAATTATAGAAATTTTATTAACGTGGAACTCAAAAAGATTTATCATAATTTAAACAACGAAAAAATAAGAAAAAAATAATAAAAAACTTAATCAATAGAAAGGTTTGAAAAAATATGTTTAAAAATGATTGATAGCATATTTTAAATGTAAAATTATTTTTAAAGAGAAAATCAAATTCAAAGGGTCTGTATACCTGACTTATTTTAGCTCTAAACTAGTTAATATTAGGTTTTCTATAACCTCCAAAGAAAATCTAAGTATTTATTTTTCAATTACACTTCTTTTTTATTCGATTTTCAATTTGGAAAAAGATGTCTACAGCTGTAAACATATACAGGGTAACAGAAATAGATCAAAATTTTATCCCTGAATCTTTTTCGATGTAATTTGGATCAATAAATAATCTTAATAATGGAAATTTGAATTTCTGAAACGAGAAAAAGATATTATTGAACTTTTGTGGCCAATAAAAATCTTGGCTACTGTTTCTGCATTAAAAATATTTTCTTATCTTATTGAGTTCTCCTTCGAAGTAAAAAGGACTAATTACTGGTTTCAATTATCAAAATGGATCAATGATGTTTTTAAAAAAAAGTTATTAGGAATTTGAATAATTATTATTACCAATAAATTTGTGGTATGCAGATCATTCTGAAAAAAACACTTTTCAAGAAATCTATATAACTATTTATGAAAAAATTCAGAATCTTAAAACAGTATGCAGAGTACAATAAATCAAGTAATCAGTCTGTATTTTGAAAAAAAAAAACCCTAATTTTTACTAAGGAAATGATCTTCTTCCCCCTTCTAATAATAATTTTTTTGAGAGATTTAATCTAAACGTCAAAAATAAATATTTCAAATCTAGTAGTTTCGATTTTTTAGATTATATCGGGCTATCTGCAAAAAAAATAGAATATTTTATTTTATTTTATAGCTCAAATTTTCACAGAATGGATTATATAAAAATATTTTTATCGGAATAATAATTATAAAGGCTTAATTGCCTATAAGAAGAAGGTTAATTTATCTTGTATATGCCATCCAATACGCCCATATATTGATTTAAAATTTAAAATGCAAATTTTATTATTAATACCATTGAACTGACTTAATTTGATGATATCTTTCATTTTTTTGAAAAACAATATATTATATTTTCACGAAAAAAAAAATCAGAAACTGAATGAACATACTTTGCATATGCAGAAATCCTTATAAAATAAGAAATAAATACAAATTTATTGCCGAATAAATCAAATAGTATCAAGGGAGTTTTCTATTTTACATTAATTAATAAAATAGCAAGCGCTGGTCTTCACAGAAAGATAAAAAAAGTATCTGATTTTTCTTTTGACTCAATTTGAAATAAAATTTGGACTTTGGTATTTTTAAAAATCCTTAAAACTTTCGTTTTACGATTTTTATAATTTTTTTTAGGTTTAACATTTAATAAAATTACTTTTACTTTTTTATGCGCTTTAAATCTTTTGATAATTAACTTATTTATCCAATACTAATCGGTGCAAACAAACCTAAATAATTGATGATGTAATAAATTATTTTTTTTGAAAATATAAATTATTGAAGAAAAAAAAATCAAAAATTAATTTTTTTGATGTTTTATTGTGTTTTATTAAAAAAATTATTAATTAGACAGCAAAAAAATTTAAGAAATATAATAAAAACATAAAATCAACTTTTTGAAGATATTTCTATCTATATTATTAAATGATGATGAATTTATTACCGATTTTAGATAACTTAGCGCTAAATCTGAACTATTTTGACCATAATAGGATTAGTTAAAAAAAGGTGTCAATTTATATTTTTAGCATGAGTATCTAGACGAAATAGGTTTAACAAAATAAATAATAAAGATATTATGATGCTAAATATAATTCCAATTAAGTTAATAATAGCTATAATAGAAAATTTATAATTTAAAAATTCCTTTTACAAGAAAATTAACCCATGTGTTCTTTATTTAATCTTGGATTTGAATAAAAAAAACCTCCAAAATATTCTGATACTCTTAAATGGTACATAAATAAATACACCCAATAATATTTAAGATATGAATCAAGAATTTAAGGTTTAAGACGAGAGTACATATTATTATTTACTATTAAAATTTTAAAATTTATAAGTACAACATAAAATATATAATAACATATATATAAAGAACCTTTAATAAATGGAGCTAGATTAAAATTCACTTTTTTAAAAATATTCTCTTGTTTAATTGAGAATTACATCGAGAAAGATTCGTTTGCTATAGGTAATAGACACTTGTAGATTTTTTAAAAATTTTGAAATTATAAGAAACATATTTTGAATAAAATAATTTTTGCATAATAAAGAAGAGAAATGCTTTGTAGCTTTATTTTTTTTGTTTCTCTTGAAAAAAAAATATTAAAAGAACTTTTTTGCAGTAAATTTTGCAGGATTTAGTTTAGGTTAACTTTTTTTTGACTAAAATATTTTATCTTCATCATTTATAAAAAAAAATGCTCAAATAATAGACTAAAAAATCCATTAATCAAATAAATGGGGCCTTTTTAAACTTATACAATAATAAATTTAAATTTTTTGTATGAGAAAAATCTTTTAATGAAATCTTTTATATTGATCCCTTCATTCTTTATTGAATTTTTTTAATGTTAGTCAAATTTTATTATTTATGTCGGGTTTCGTTTATAATATTTGAAATATACAAAATATAATGATATTTGGCTTAAATTGGTCGAATTTTATTAACCAAACTTAAAAAATAGGTGAATTTGAGTATATTATTAACTTCAAAAATCTAAAATCTTTCTGATAGAAATATATATAACCTTTCACAGTTTTTATTATTACAAAATTTTTATTTATAATGATTTTGAAATGGTATTCCATTTATTTCTGGACAATGATTTTTTTTATTTTATAGTTAAAGTAAAAAAAAAAAAAATCATTTGTATCATGGGTCCATGATGCAGACTTGAAAAAAGCGAGTAAATAGATAGTGATGATTTTAAATCACCCAATTATAAGCCGAAGATAACCCATTTTATTTATATATGTATATTATTTCACCAGAACAATTTTTCAAAAAAACTTACAGGAAAAAATGATTTTTTATTAAATTCTTCTATTTAGCTTAAAACTCTATTAAATAAAGGATAATTCGTATTTTTTATAAAAAATTATTTTCTAAAAAATCGATATTCAGATCGAAATTCTACAAATAAATAAATTTAAAAACTTTAAAAAAATGAGGTAAAATTGTTTAGTAATATCATAATTCCTCTATTTTAATATTTTATGTTGATTTTATTTTTTTTATTTTCAAAAAATATAATTCATTAAAAAAGAATTTTATTTTTAGGTAAAAATATCAAAAAAATATCTAAACTTAGAGGAAGATTACCTAGAAAAGGATGATAAAATTTTGATCAAGATTAGGTGGAATTAATGGATACAAATTAATTGAATATATATGTGAAAAGAGCTTTTAAAAAAAAGTTTTTTCAAACATCAAGTTATTTGCAAAAAAAAAAAGAAAGAAATATATCAAATAATCCTGAAGAAATCAAGATAATATCAGTAAATATCGATTAGAAACACCCAGATAAACAAATAAAAGTCTCGAATCCTAAAAAAATCCGAGATTAAAGATGTGATTTTCGAGTTAATTTTAGTTGTAAGAAAACAGTAACTTAATATTCCTTCGATAATAAAAATATAAAAGAGGAACTCTATTTTAGAATATTTTGATAAATTATATTCTTTTGCAATGTTATTCAATTTTGTATTCTTTTTATATAAATAGTACTTGTTTTCCAGCATAAAAAAGTATTTTTCCAGATCTTTATGTTGGAATAGAGGGTTTTTAAATCGCTTTAGGTTAGAAAGTACATATTTTTTAGAAAAAAGTAGTGGCTTTGGTGAAAAAGACTAATTTTTTATAAATTTCTAGACGAAATGAGAAGAGCGATAGAATAGAGCGTCCTAGATTATATTTAAAACTATTAATAATCAGTAGTTTTTTAAAAATTGGTTCTTTGTTATACTATAATTTATCCGGGAAAAAATTATAAAATGACTAGAGTTAAAGAAATTTAAAAAATTTGAATATCTTTATTTATTTGTAGCATCCATAAAAATTCTATAAAAATCCCTTTACCATTACTTAAATGATATGAAAAGTTCATCCAAAAATTAATTAATAACTTTTAAATTCCCTATTATTCACAAATACATCTTGGTGTTACCGTTATATTGTTTAAAAAATATTAACTAATTATTCAAATATACACCAATAAAAAACCCTAAGGAGTGAGCTATTACCTTTCTAGATAATTATTCAGGTGATTCAAAAGAATTTTTCAAATATCTAATTAAAACTACGTTTTTTTTGACCAAATTTAACACTATAGAAACACCCTATGAATATAAAAAGGTTACTGGGTGATTCACATATTTTTATCTGACCCACTATTTTCACCTACACAGATTTTGATCTATAACCTAGATAACCTACCTGAATATTCGCCTAAGATATTATTGGAAAAGATAATATTTCATTTAATTTTTAATTTACTTGATTTTAGTTTAGCATATCATATTCAACCATTAAAATTTTTTCCAACTTATCTAACTATTACTAATTATATGAGTTTTTAATTAAGATTTAAAAAAGATAAACAGAAAAATAAAATAAAAAATTATTGGATATTTTTTTTATTTATAAAAAACATGCATATTTAACACAAAACCAAAGATGTTAGTTTCTTCGACTCATTTCATACAAATTTTTTTTTAAATGAATCGTAATATATTAGTTATAAATGTATAAAATGAAAACCCGAAATTAGGCATATTAATGACCATGTTTTTCATTGAAATACAAGGGTTAAAATATATAATTATTAAGATTTATTATTATTATTATTAAATGAATGGAAATATAAAAATGAAAATTATAATGTAAAATTTAAATGAATAATAATCCATTTTCCTATGTATAAAAAATAATCGAATTTTATGAGATTTGTAAATGCTTAATATTCTTTTAGTATAAAAATATATGAATAGAATATTTGAATCGTTTTTATTAAACATTAATATATTAAACTATTCCCTATCTCTCCATCCCTAACCAGGTAATGCATAGTTTCTAATAATTATTTATCGCTAAATATATAACATGAACACTGTGTGGAAATTTCGTAATTACATTTGAAAAAATAAATAGAAAAAAATACTGTAACCGCGTGTATAAAAAATCTTAATAGCAGCAACACGAAAATAGATCCTAGAAAACGTTTATACGTTATAGATAGAACAATAACACCTGATACCTCAATAATTTATCAATATGAAAATTTTCTAATAATTAAAACAAAAAACCTGTAAAAAGAAGGTACTCAGATATACATTATATATTATAAATATATATAAAGGAGCCAAAAACTAAGTTCAAAGACACTCATAACCAGAAAAAAACAAGATAATACCTAGAAACCAATAAAATGGAAGCTTTATTATTATAATAATGCCCATATAGTCTCAAACACCATAACTCCATTAATATTATACACCAAAAAAATACACCATTATACCCTGACTCATATAACCTGAATCTAATAACACCATACCCTGAAATCTATACCTCCATACATTGGCCTTTATAAAATCATACTATGGCTCCCATAATATAACGCCTTCACCATAATACCATTACTAACATACCTTGAATACGATGGAAAAATATCATGACACCCATACCCCGAATCATATATCACAATATCATGAAACCTATACAATCAAACCTGAAACTTACATCTTGACATCGATTAAATCAAAACTATAACTTATAATCTGACAACGATACCTATATACACTGAAATATGTGCCCAGAAATTTAAAAATTCGTAATCTGGAAACCTATATTTATTACCTTGATACTTTCTGTATTAATAAAGTTTTATTTATATTAATTTATCTGGAATCACAGTTCTTTTTTTTTTTGACTCGCTATTATTGATTAATCTTCATTCCGTGTATTTTTCTATGTCTATTGATTCTACTAATTATCGTTTTTTTTCTTTTTTCTACGCTTATAGTTTACTCTTAATATTTTAATGAAATTTTTTTTGAACATGTGTTTGCATTTTGCGCATTATAATAATAAAAAACTTACTGTCATATTTCTATCATTTATTTTTTGATGCGAATATAAATTTTTATAATAATAAACTCGGCCAAAAATTCATTTACTTAAAATCTAAATTCCAGCAATCAATTTTTTTTTCCGGTTAAATACTATAGTACATTATCATAATTAATCGAAAAAAATATTCATTCATATCTAAATATATCAATGCTGCTATTTTATTGTTTCTATATCTTAATTTTAATTTTAATAATGATTTATATCATTATTTTAATCCTCAAAAAATAATACCAAAAAATTTTAAAAAATAAACTTAATCGTAGATTTTTTTTTCTATAATTTTCATTCATTTTTTTACCGAAATTTCTTTATATTATTTTTTTTTTATTGGAATAATTTTTTTAAATAAAATAACTTTTTCCAGAGGCTTATTTTAGTATTATTTAATGGAATCAATTTTTATTGAGTAAATTAATTCATACGAGTTATTAAAAAAAAATAGGAATTTTTTTATAAATTTTAATTATAAAAAGTATTTTGGAATGAATTTATATCTAAATTTTGTTTTATAAATTTTAAACTGACCTGTTTATTCATATTATACACTCTAAATTGACCGAATAATGATATAAAAAATAATTTTTTGAAAGTTTTAATTCATTATCATAACTATTAGTATAGCTATTAATCTACAAAATTACATTTTTAAAAAATTATAGTAAAATAATAACTAGTAGTCTTAATGGAGGTATTCAGTCTTATTGTGATTATATGTATCATATAAAATAAAAAATATCACAAAAGGAAACAATTACTAAGTTTTCACTCACAATAGCACATTTTACTGTTGATATATGACGCAAGAAGCTCTTCTAGTGATTTTAAATAAAACCAAAAATCTTCATAATATCAATTTTGGTGATTAAGGCGTGTTAAATTGAAAGCCATTAAAAATAAATCCGAAACTCATTATTACTCACCAGTATCAGTAGTTAAATTCGTTAAAAGCTCTTCTAAAAACCATCATCTTGGGATTTATCATCAGTATAATTGTTAGTAAGGATTCAAAATAGTTTCAATGCCAAAAAATCCGAAATTACATCCAAGAATCCATCTTCGAAAACTACGATTATATTTCAAAATATAAAAAAAAGAATATTTTCTGATTTATAGTTATGTATTGACTATTAGGAAAGATAGGCTTTTGATTTTCTCTAAATTAAATAATTTGGAACTCTTCTTTGAATCAGAAAATTGGCTACTCGATGGAACCTAAAAAGCTTTTCCAATCATATTCTGTCAAATTTTAATAATTCATGGAATAGTATTAGGGATTTTTTTCCCATTTTTTTGCCGTATGTATCCAGATAAATCAGAGATATCATATAATGCAATATTTATTGAGCTAATAGAACTTAGGATATCAAAATTAATCTCTATAAATTATGATAAATTTATAAATAAAGATTTCGAAATTTCAACAATAAATTCTTTGGAAATTTATTTTCTACCTGCAACAAAAAATTTATGCCTTTTTCATCTCGGTCGAAGTTTTTTAGGAAAGTTCAAGAATTATATTTAAAAAAGGAGTATTTAAGAAAAAACGGCAGAACTGTTAAAAAAGTGGTTCACAGGCTATTAATTTGTTATTCCTACCAAATTAAAATATATTAATTACATTTGAGCATGTATTAAATAATTTCCCTGATAATATGATGGTGCTATGTCAGTATTTTGAAAGATACTATATATTGGGGATTCAAAGTATGTTAAGAGGAGATATTTTATGACAAATATATCCCACAAATCCCTTTTAATAAATAAATAAATAAATAAATGTTAGTATTTTTGGAAGCAGAAAAAATAATATTTTAGATGAATGGAATTCAAAGTTTAAAAAACTATTTGTAAAGCCGCATACTTCAATATACAGCTTTATAAACCCAATAAAAAATAGAAAGAAAAATGCTGAACTGATGCTGAACTGATTCTGACAGGGTTAGGTCTTAAGGGAAAAAATAAGTGAACCTCGTTCAGTTAAGTTAAGAAAATTTTAAAAAAACTACTAAATTTATTAAATAATTATGAGTAAAAAATACTATTTTACAGGTCTTAGAATATTTAGATATATTGTGGATATTTTTTTTCACTTTAGTTATAGGGATTTTTTCTTTGATATAAATAAATAAGCATTCGAAAAGTCTAACCAAAAAAAGATAAATATATATTCTTTATTATGGGAAATATAAATATTCTAACAAGAATAATATATTTAAAATTTAATATTATAAGAAAAAATTAAAAGAGATAATATAAATGAATTTTGATTAGAAATGTTTAATTGGAAAAAAACCAGTGTGTGGTGGGAATAAAATAAAATATTTTGAATTTAATTGAAAGGGGTTTTTTTACGGGAATTCT
>LSSL01003514.1:0-18229 GCA_001953115.1 Smittium mucronatum | reverse complement strand
AGCCCCCTTGAACCAATGCCCTCGAGGTATGGAGCTGCTAGAGCGGCAGAGGGGAGTAGGGTGAAAATTTTTTTGAAAAATTTTCACTTTTTTTAATTTTTTTAAATTAGTTTTTATAACTTTTTATTAACTTTAAAATAAATTTCCCGTAAAAAAAAAAAAAAAAATGGATGAGGCCAAATTTCTACCCATTCACTCCTGAATCGGCTAATAAATTAGACTTTTTTGACGAAATCAGCAAATATGCTGCTATGGAAAAAGTTTGAAACGATACAAAGTTTAAATAAGATTTATTTTTTTAAAAAAAATGAAAAATCTTGCAGAAAACTTGAAAAGCACAAATATCCAACTTGTTTTTTTTAAAAAAATGGGATATCTAAACTCAAAAATTTGCCCATATATACTCCAAATTTCACCCGGATTACCTGAAATTTAAGTTTTAAGAATGAAAAAAGTTTGAGTTGTAGATTAAAAATATGAAACTATCGCCGGGTTATCTGAAAGGAATAATAATAATAAACTAACGAGAATCAAAGATTTGAGGGTTGACCGAAAAAATCTTCAAATATAAGACAAAAAGGCTGAGTCGACATCTAACTTTAGCTTCTGAACCTAAAAGTCAAAACTTTTTTTTGGAGGCTGGGAAAATTGGAATTGGAGCCTCCCGAAATGATTAAATTATATTAGTATCTCGCTTAAGTGCGCACTCCGTTTAAATCCCAATAATGCGAATGAGATTTTTGATATTCAATAATCTCTGGTAAAATTTAATAAATTCAATTGGATAAAAATTATCAAAGCAAAAAAATTATTGGATTAAGCAGTACCCTGCTTAAGTGTGCACTTTTTTAAACTGGATTCAATTTGCGCACTTAAGCGTAGTGTTACTGTACTGAAAAATTAAAAGTATGTATATAAGGAAAATCAAAGAAATACAGCCCACTCTGCCAATACCAATGCGCCTGAAACTTGCATCCACATCCCACTCACTTTATGGAACGGAAAAAAAAGGTGCCAAAATTATACAGCTATCTGGCTCATATATTAACTGATCCGTTCTGAGAAAAAAAAAAACTCGGTTTTAATTTTTCGAATCCTAGTTGTGTATTCCTAAGAGTCAAATGCCTTGCGGTTATTTGAGAGAATAAGTAATGTACTATCCGAAGTACTTCATACTAAAATTTCATATAGCCTTGCGCTATTATTAGTTGGGAGTAGTGGAGATAGCGCACATCGGTTTTAGAGGAGGACCATCCCAAAAAAAGGAGAAACCGATCGTTTAGCACACACTGGGATATTTTCTGCTCACATGTTCAGAGATCGACACTCAAAAGGATCTCAGCGTCTAACAGCTATTTGTACGGAGGTCAATTCGATCAATCCATCGTTCAGGTAGGAGCTTAATTTTATCACACTGTTAGATATAAACTCTAACTAGGAGCTCAATAGCTTAAGAATTTTGTTTCTTAGACAAAATTCTTAATTCATGACTGCATGTAACCTCAGTCATACACCTACTTGAAGCAATACAAGTAGGATGAGGGGCTTGGTTGGTAGATCGCGCCCTTCTTCCGTAGGTACGCAGTTAGTAACCTCACAAAGGAGTTATTAAAATTAGGATAATAGCGTTTTTTATGCATCTTTTTCTCTTTTTCGTATATTTTTATTGTCTTTATCTCACAAAAAAATTCCTTGATAAAAAAAGGACTTTATTTCTTTACATTATAATTTTTTAATGGTTAGTATAGTGTTTAAATATTTTAAATATATCCCTTATATATATATAGCAAGTTCAAAAAAAAAATTATAAAAAATAATAATTTCTACGTTTTAAATAGATTTCAGATATTGGTTCAAAAAGGGTCAGATTTTTTTTTGACTAGTTAATCATCAAAAATAATCTATGTCAAAATAATCTATGGAATTTCAATAGAAAAAATATATTTTTAAAGATAAAAAGTTAATAACTGATCTATTGTAAATATCAAATATTTGGAATTTTTTCATTTAAATTTATTGAATTATAATTTAAATAATCAAAGAGTTTCTTGTAACCCTTCCCAACATATTATCATGTACTAAAAACTGCCTTTTTTAATCGGTAAGAAAAAATGTTGAATATGTCGATAAAATCAATATTCTTGCTAAAAAGGATAAAAAAAATTAAAAAGAGTTTTATGATAAAAAGACCCAATATTCATTTTATAGGGATATTTTTGGGTTTCCAATGTTATCAAAAGGTTTAAATTTGTTATAATATTACACTATGAATTTTAAATTTCATTTCTATTTAATCCATATGCTCCAAAATGTCTTCCTTAAAATTACCAGAAGCTTTTCTTTTTTTTTTTGATTTTTTTTAAAGTCTAAAATCCAATGGATTTATATTTAAATTTAAAATTCAAAAAATAATTTTAAGTCGTATATATACATATTGAACCAAAATTTGGCTTTATTTCTATAAGAAAAATAAAAATATCACCAATATATTAATATAAATATTTAAAAAAGATATATAGTTTTGGTTGGAGTAATATCATTTTAAAATACAGCGTAGAAAAAAAAACAATAATGAAAATAAAAAAAACTAATTAATATCCGAAAAATAGAAAATATAGTAATTAGTTTTTTAAATTGTAATATTTAAAATGATAAATTTTCAGAAAATTAAAAATAAACAGATAAAGGTTCACGAAAATGAAAATTGGTGCTCAAATAGAATTAGAAGGAGATGTTTGAATATTTTCCAAAATTATAAGACTAGATTTATGTTTATAAAATAGATTTTATTCTTGAAATTTTATACTGGATTTTTTCAAGTTAAATTCATATCGTAACGAAAAGACCCAAATAAGTTTGATGTTGAAGAGGGTTAGAGGATAAAATTTATGATATATTTTTATAAATCTTATATAATTTTTTTTTATTGAAATATCTATTTAATAACCTAAAGAACAGTTTTAAAAAGTTTTTAGTTTATATTTCAAGTTTTTTAGAAAAAAAACGAATAATAAGGAATATTTCCACATAATTTTTTGAAATATAAAAAAAAAAATTATTTAAAGTGAGATAAATTTAAATACTACAAATAAACCCGTATAAAATTGCTACTAATAACAAATATTTTAAGTTTTTTTTTGATGACTAAAAACGGATTATAATTTTAAATATGTAATTAAGAAATGTGATATGTAAAAGATACTAAAATGGATTCACAATATTATATGTGTACTTATAAATGATGAAAAAAAAATTAAATTCATATGATAACATTGTTATAAGAGATATTTTAGCGAAATTACGATATAAAAATAAACATAAAAAGTATAATATGGTTTAGCAATAAAGATATATGATAATTTAATTATTATTTTTAACAGATCTTACTGTCTTATAATGCACCAAAAAACCAAAATAGGATAGGATTTCTATTAAAAATATACTCAAGTTATAAAAAAGCAAAGGTTTACACTGATTGAATTTAATTCGAAAAAATAAGCATATATTTATTACAGAAATAAGAAAATTTTAAACCTTATATTTTTTCCATAGAAAGATCAATTGAATGTATTTTTTTACGCTTTGAGCTAAAGGTAAAAAAAATAAAGAAGAGTAGTTTACAA
Source organism: Smittium mucronatum (assembly GCA_001953115.1). Lineage (NCBI taxonomy): Eukaryota > Fungi > Kickxellomycota > Harpellomycetes > Harpellales > Legeriomycetaceae > Smittium > Smittium mucronatum. The sequence goes on along the minus strand of LSSL01003514.1, from coordinate 14,606 downwards.
TGGCAAATATTTATTTCGCTAAGGAACATTATAAAATAAAATAATTTTTTTTTTTAATTGTTTGATTTTCATCAAGCTGTTTTTTGACAAAGTTGCTATAAAATGAATATAAGGAAATATAAATAATAAAATTAAGGATATAAGCGGTTTATAATTGATTTGAAATAAAATAAATATTGTATTTATAATTATAATATAATTTTATTATCACTCTGATTATGGAAATATGGTACTTTTAAAACCCCTATTTTTTTTGGCCATTCTAACTATGGAATTATATTAAAGTAGAAATCTGGACTATAAAAAAATATGATATATTTAATAAATAAAAAAAGGTCAAAAAAGCATTTTATATTTATTTAATTCATTATATCAGAAAAATAATTATTTATAATACAGCGCTTTCCGAAAAAAATGAACATTTTATATTATGTAATGAAAAAATCAAACAAACAACCATATCAATTTCCATTTATTGAGTGAAAATATTTAGATTTAAAATAAATGAAATATAAATAAATATATTTTTTTAAAAATTTGATTAAAATTCGTCATAGGAGAGAATTTGATATCAACTCATTTATAAAAAGTGTTTTTTACTAATGGTATGATAATATTAATTTTAGATTTATTTACCAATTGTAATATTTTATTATTATAAATTTATGTCAATCGACTTATTTTTTCATTTAAAAAGATAAAATACTTTTTTTAAATCAATGTTTTTGGTTTTATTTTTTTCAAAATTAACGGAAAATATCAACACAAAATTCATAGAGTTTCTTGCAATATAAAACCAATGGAATCAAATCAATTTTTCTTTAATTCGAAGAATATTTGGATTAGTTGATGATATTATTTCTTTTTACAAATTTTTAAATAAAATCGAGCCCCTTTATATATAAAAATAAACATTAATCTATGCATTCTTATTTATATATCTAAAAAGATATTAGACTATTGAAAAATTAATCAAAAACATGGCACAAATTTCTTGTAAAATAGATGATAATAATGATTAAAATGTGATGTACAGAAATTTTTTGTGGATTGTTTCATAAGTTTTATTTTTTGTGAATTTACGTGTTTATTTCGCTTAACATTCTAATTTAAATTTTTTGTGTAACGATAGGTTATTTTTTTGTTTTTTTTAATATTTATTTATGGTTTAATATGAAAAATTGATTTTTTTATGTAAGGTATAGTCATATAACCAAAATATTGTTTTTTTATCGATATCATGCATAAAAAAAACTTTTTAAAACATTTTCAATCCAAAATAAAGGAATAAAGAAAAATTAAATAAAAAATATGAGTTACACATGCATATCTAAAATCATCATTTTTTTACACTTTTCATCTTCAAAATATTAATAATTTTCTGATTTTAATCCTTTAAATAGATGGTTCAATTTTGGGAAATAAATTAATTAGCGAGCTTATCAAATTTTTACATAAATAAAATTTATTACCTTTTTGGGTGTAATGAAAAACCGAAAATAACCCAATTTTCAACAGGATTAGGGATATTATTTTACCTTTAGTAAAATAAAGAATTCTTAATGATTAACTGGGGTCGGAATTCAAGTTTAAAAACTATTTTCAACTAAATTTAAATTAAATTTATAAAAAAACCTGTTATAACCAATTTAATGATAACTTGAATCACAATTTCTTCTTTTATGGATTTTTTTGCAAATTAATATATCTAAAGTCATTAAAAACTTCCTAATAATTAATAATAAAAACCCTTTTAGATCTATATATTTTATTGGATTTTATTAAAAGCAAAAATATCTTCAGTTATTAATAAAAAATAATATTTATACTCATCCAATTTTAACTGTGTATATAGTTACTCAAATAGTTTCCATAATATGCATCGGTCGTGTTTTAAACTGTTCTAATAGAAAAAAATATAAGAAGAGGATTTAAAAAGAATTTTTGAAATTTTTTTCTTTTAAGAAATTTATAATTTGAAATACACTTGATATTAGTGGACAAAATCATTATTATTTGCCACCTATAATTATATACTTTATATAGAATCGATATTTTTTTTCATATTTAATTTAATCTTGATGAAAATATTCCAAAAATATATATTAATAATGGAAAATAAAGATACAAATATTAGAACCCCCCCCCTTTTTTTTTAAATTTATTTATGAAATGAATTTCTTTGGGTGTGATAAATTTTTCTTTTTTTCCAAAAATTTAATACTAGAATATTTTTATCTTTTTGAAAATCAAATTAAATATTTTATTAGATGTGATATAATTATTCAGTACGGAAATACTAATATTTTAACATCAAGAGTTTTAATTTATTTTTAGACTTCCGTACAATTAGAATTCTATTAGATTGATTTAAAAAAATAAATCCACAGTAAAAAATTATAAATATCATCTTTTAGCGAAAATTGAAATCTTTTGAGATAAAAATTGTGTTTTAGAGACGGAAAATATAGTATGATGTACATATTGGTGATATATTTGTTTTTAGAAATTCTCTTTTTAAAATTCCGGTTTATATTTCTGCATTTTTGGAGATTAAAAAAAATTCAAACTAAGAAAAAAAAATTTCTGGATTATTTCAATCAATTTTTTTAGATAGGATCACATTGGATCAAAAAAAATGTTTTCTTGGTTTTTTTTAAATACAAAATTTAAAGAGTTTAATAAGCCCTTTCTGGAATTTGAAGATTTATGGCTTAAATATTTTTCATAAATCAAACCAAAAAGTTTTTATTTTTTTATTACACATGAAGAACTATTAAAAGAAAAAGAATCAAGCTTATCTTATGGAATTAAAGGTTGAAAAAAAAAAAAAAAACTCTTTTCCATTCTAAATTATATTTATTGAAATGGAACAAAATAATTTTAAATTTTATGAAATGAATTTATCACTAAAGTAAAAAACCAACTAATTAATTAGTTTTTGAGTTAGGTTAATAATTTTAAACAAAAGAAACAAATAATGCATTATATAAATGCAAAAAATCATCAAAATCACCTAAAATTTTCCAAAATTTGCATGTGTATAATCTAAAATCACACAAAGTTTCCAGTTTTGACGATCATGTGACATAAAAAAAGTTAATCACCATTTTTGGGGTTATCTTTGGATAAATATATTGATGAATTTTTATATGCCAAAAAAAAAATAAATAGGGTCAATTTATGATATTTCTTACTAAATTGAAAAAAAAAATAATAATAGTTTAAAATAATATAATACTAAAAATATGAATGTTTTGGGGCTTCTTTAAAGTTTCACTAATAGACAATACATTCTATTAATATAGTTTTCATTTCGTTATAAAAAAATGGATGTTTTTGTAATATATTATTTTAGAAATAACGAAAATGCGTTTACTCAAAATAAAGAAATTTGTATACATTTTCGGAATAATATTTGATCATGATAATTCCAAAAAAAAAAAAATCAGCGACTTTGTGGTTTAATTTAATCCAAAATCAGATAGTACTTATATATTATTTTTAGATGTAATTAAAACACAGTGAAAATTATAATTTTACTTATCTATCTGTTATATATACATAGAGACTTAAAGTTAATATATTGTTGTTATTTTAATAAAAATAAGTCTATGAAAATAGTAATTTTTCATATTTAACTGATAAAATCAGCCATTTAATGAAAACTAATGCCATCTTTCGAAAAATTTACATATTCTATTTCACTTTTGATTATTACATATATGCAATTTTTTATGTTAACAATATATGTTTCTATCAATTATCTTTTAAGAGAATTCATATTCTGATCTTGAAATCTAAAATAAACGAATAAATAAAGAATAAATTAATCTTATTTATATTTACACAAAATAGGTTTCAAATTTATTATTATCATTTTAATATTAAATTTAGAATAATTTAGATGGTTATTTAAAGGATAATCATGTCATTAAAGTGTTATGTAGTGTATTTATATATACGCAAACCTAAAATCTTATTTCCCAAAAGAAATACATTGAAAATAATTTCCATATTTAGAGCAATATTACTTATAATTTGATTAGATGTATTAAACCTTATATTTTAAAAAAAAGAAAATTAAAAAAATGTATATTAATTTTTTTGTATTCTAAAGATAATATTATTTAATTTTTTATCCTTGATAATAGAACTTGTAGCAAATAAAAATATGTATAATTTTTTTTAAAAAATATTTTAAACTCCGAATAAATACGAAAATATGCAATTATATGTTTTTTCACATTTATTACATGATTTATTTTTGAGATATATTTTCATTTTTGATAATATAGATAGTTTAAAATTTAGAATTATTATTTTAAGTGAAATTTAAGAAATAATAAAAGACTTTATAAGAAATTTTTTTAATTTAATTTAATTTAATTTTCTCACTTATTCTTTCTTATTTTTTGATTTTTTATAAGAAAAAAATTCAAGAAGAATCCGCATATATGTATATTACAAATATTATATATCTTATGTCGGATTAAATATTTAATTTTTTTAAAAAAAAAGTCATAAAAAATTAGATGAATATGATTCAAAGTTCCATTTCGAAAAATGATTTTTTACAGAAATTAATAGTCATTTCATACTAAATTTTCTAAAAAAAAATCTTTAAAAAAGAAATAAAAGGTTATTTTCATTCATATTTAGACATTTTATCGAAATAATGCCAATTTTTATAAGAAATAATTATTTTCATGTTTAAATTTTTTATACAACATTTTCAACTAATATATAGCGTATTTTGGTCCTTAATTAAATTAAAATTTAATTTTTATGGAGAAAAAAATGGGTTGTGGCTGTAAAGATAAGTTTTTAAACTACAAGTTTTACAAATTTTTAAATAATTCTTTTTCATATATAATAAATCTATGGTATTTGATTTTTAAAAAATAATATAACTCTTTTAACCCTCACCAACCCAATAAAAATGGTAAAAGAACAATAAAAATAAATATTATATTTATAATTATTAAAAATTTCACTATAAATATCATTAATAAATATTCTTGTTCATGGTAAAGGGTCAGATATCTTGATGGATTATCAAATAAAAAATTAATTGGGAATTTCATTAAAGTTAAATATGTATTTCTTCTATATTTTTTGATACATTGTTATATAATGTATTTCGTTTACCTACTGGTTTTTTTTAAAAAAAAACATAAATATATTAAACAGAAATTTTACTTGACTCTTTACAGAAGATAAAAACCTAAAATAATGCATATATTTTTATTGATAAAAATATATGTTTAGATACGTAACTATGGGGCTGTGTTTTTCATTTTCTACCCTCGATATTATAAAGATACTATAACTCTATTTCTAGAAAAAAAAAATCTATTGAAATTATAATTAGTTTATATTACAGTATAATAATATTTTACGAATAAAATGATGGGGGCTTTACAGGTCTATTGTTTCCTCAAAAGGGAGATACTTTAGGGTTGATTTTTTAAGTGTGGGTCATATTAATATAAAAAATTCTTTGTGAAATGTGATCGTTTTAGTTAAACCATAGTGTAAAACTGGGATATATTTATTGATTAAAGGGTTTTCTTCTAATTTTGTAGCAAATTAGCTGTGTATATTATCAGAATTTACACCTTAGAGCCGAATTTCACCATCAATAATATTTTTTTAGGCTTTAGAATTGATGTTAAAATTATATCCACTACTTAATTTGGATTCATTATAATATCGCTTTTAGCCAAAATTTGGCCTTGTCGCATCCTTTTTTGTTTGGTATTAACATCAGGCTTATTAAAGTCTTAATTTCGAATTCATATATTATACAGTTTTGTGTTCATCTGTTTATTAATTCAGTTTCAAGGTCGTAAATCAAAGGTTTTACTATCCATATTCCCATTCCAAACATATCCCCTAATTAAAAGATAGGATCGATTATTTAATTGTTTGCGTTTATAGAATTAGTAGGATATATACATAGTTACAATATCTAAAAAAGGGAAATTTCTATTATTGGACGGGTTTCCTTTGTTATTAGAATATTTTAGTAGGAAGTTTCAAATAAACTTCGTCTTATTCTTTTAAAAATGAGGCTGAAAATGTATTTTATTTTCGATTAAAAATCTTATCAAATACCCTTAGAGTATTTAAACGGGATTGATTGATAAATGTTATTGGTAGTATATAATTATTAGAATGTGGTATTTAATGATTCCAAACAATGAGGATCGAATTAAACAAAATGGTTTATTCTCTTAGGAATATCCGGGGAAGTTGATTATTTTATTTTAGTATATTTTTGAGTTTTCGATCTATCCGACTATAGACAACGTGTATGAGGAATATGAATTGATCGATTATATTAAACTTATTATTTGGGGTTATTTTTTAATATTTAAACAATCTGCTGTTATACAATTAAAACAAATTCTCAAAATAATTGTATATAAACTTATTACTTATATAATAGCTAATTAGCTTCCGATCTTATTTTGCAACCTAAAAAAAACGGGGCGGAAATAGTTTATAACATTAGTTTATGATTAATTATAGAACTTTGATATGTTGGGTTTGAAATCGAGGCGTTTCTCCACAACATAAATCCGTACCCGAAATCACCACTGAGAAAATAAAATTTACATCGTGTATGTGGTCTAAATTTAATACAGGTTTAATGATCTATAATAAAAAACTGTTAAATTTTTCCAAATCATAGTATATTGAAAATTAGAGGCTGATGGTGGCAGTATTTTTTATTCGGGTTTTTATAATCTATTGGAATATGGTAATGCCCCAACTACCATTTATTTTATTATTTTTTAAAAACCCAGTTTTTTCGATTGTCGTTTAATTTTATCTCCATCTGGGTTCACCCCCCCCCCCCTCAAAAAATGAAGATGTAAACGATACAATAAAATATACAATTTAAATTAATCTATTTTTATCACTTATTTAAAATTGATAGAAAGAGAACTGTTTCTTTAATTTGCATTATGAAGGTAAGATTAACGCAGGTAGTATCCTAATGTTGGTTCCCCACCATTTTTTTAATAATATCAAGGAACTCATAATAATAGCGATGATATTAAAGAAATTTTTTGAAAGCGCTAGCTATTTAAATATCAAAACAACGCGATTCATTTCAAAAAGTTGTATAAATAAAGACGTTTTTGGCGTTCATAAATGAAAAGTATCAATCATATAATATAATTTTCTCATCTTCAAAAAAATTTCACTGCATATAAAAAAATTAATAAAAATAAAAATGAGAGTTCATACATCATATTTTTTGTTATCAACCATCTACTTAATTTCAGCAGAAAAAAACACTGGTGGTGAGTATGATGGCAAAATTCAAATTTCTAAGAGGGGGTATGGTAGACAATCTGGTTCAGGATATGGAGGAGGGTCTAATTCAGGCTTCGGAGGTGGCTATAATTCTGGAAATGGTGGTGGGTATAACCAAGGATATGGAGGAAACTACAGTCCGGGATATATAAACGGCTACAACCCAGGACAAATAGGTGGTTATAACCCTTGGTATGTGAGCATCATTAACTCAGGACAGGGGGGTGGTTACAATTCAGGAATGAATAGTGGCTATAATTTGAAGAATAAAGGATCCTATAGTTCAGGAAAAAATGGTAAACAAAATTCAAGATACAGAAGCGGATATGGATCAGGTTATGGAGGTTACAATAACCTAGGATATAATTCTGGGTATGGAGGGAGCATAAATTATTTGGGAAACGATTCTCCAATAATTCAAGTGCCAGTAGAAGGGCAAATTGGTGGTCCAGTGGTTTTGCCTATAATCGGATCTACAAATGGAAACGGTTATGGTGGTGGAAATCAATACGGCTATGGAAACTCGATGCAAGGGAATAGCTATGGTCATAGCAATGGTCAGTCATACAGACAGCACAAACGAGAAAATAAAAATTATGATGCGGAGCCAATTAAAAGTTCATCTGAGGTTCCTAATGAATATCAACAAACTAGAACAGAAAGAAGAGAAGCTTCAAAATATAGATCATATGCAAGAACTACTATAGAAACTGGTTATAGTAAAGAAGGATATCAGAGTTACCCTGAAAGAATTACTAAGACATATTACGTAAGAAGTAAATATTCAACACCCAAAAGCAATAAAAGCTACACAGGTACATCTAATTATGATGGTTATGACGCAGAAAGCGAGACAAGTTGTTTGGAGACTCAAGATTCTTCAGAGTACGTACCGAGTAGTACTATTCCACACAAACAGTACAAACGAGGGGATAATGTCGAGTATATCACACCTGAATTGATTGAACCAATAAGTGAGTCGAGTAGCACTATTTACGAGAAATCTTCAGAAGCGATGGAGTCGACGTATCCAGAAACCACTTCTTATGAGTCAGAATCCAGCTATGAAGGCGTCTCAACCTCAGCAACATACGGAGAGGAATCCTCGAGTTCTAATTATTCCAGTTAAATACACTTATGAGAGGATTAATTATGATGGAGATTCCAGTTTGACAACTGAATATTCATCTATAAACAGTGACGGGATCACTTTCCAGCAAAACTAAATCAAGATACCGATGCAGAATTTTTTTTTGGGTATTAATGTGTTATTTTTTTTCTAAAAGTATAATTATTCCAAAAAAAATTTTTATACCCTTTAATATTTATTAATAAACTAAAACTAATAAAACAGTTTGGCCACCTGTTTTGGAGCAAAACCTCAATTTTTTTCTCTTAATTTTTAGATTTTAGAGATTGTAATATCGACCGGAAGATCGATAATTTTCACTTTAAATCTATCATTTTCTAAATAAACACTGTAGTTTAAGGTTTTTGTAAATGAGATGGAAACCTAGATTCTTCACAATGCAAAAGAGGTTTTACTAAAATTTAAATGGAAATCTAAAGAGTCCTGGAATATAATAATAAAAAATTGATATTCTCATTAAAGATAGAAAAATAACCTGTATTAAGTTTTAGTCCATTGGTAAAGTATACAATACTTTTGCAATGATATTAAAAAAACAATCAAAATTAAAAAAAGAAAAAGATATAGGGCAGTTTTCGATTTTGATTTTTTGTAAAATCCTTTCACCATAAAAAGAATTTTTTTTTAGGGTGACGTTAAAAATGTGGAAAAAAAGCAAAAATTAAGTAAAATGAAAGTTATCGATTTTTTTATAACCCCCAATTTTTATAGTAGATTAATCAACAAAAGATTTCCAACAAATATAAAGCAAAAAAATAAGTATAGAAGAAATCAATCATAAATACAATTCCTACGAAATAAAATATGATTATATGTGCAATTTAGTGATCTAGATCCCATACACGTATTCATGTTCTGCTTTGTTCAAAAATAAAGGATTAAGCTTTTTAAAAATAATGAAGTTCTAACAATTAGTTAAGCCTACTACCAATAAAAAAAAATAAACATATATAACCGTTACTCAATGGCCTGAATTCGACAGGGAAAAGTAATAATTTATATAGTGCTCAAGACATTCTTCTGATTTAGCAATTCTATTAAAATTTGTGCTGACAGATAATTTTCCTAAAATGCAATATGTTTTCAGAATTTAGAAAGATTCTTTGCAATATTGGGCAAGTTGATAGTGACAGGTATCATTTAACCCTTTCCGAGCCCAAATTGTTGCCTTATATCCATTTACGTATACTAACGACTCCAATTGGCCTAACTTAACGGTCTATCCAATCGTATAGAAATATTTTCAACTTAGAGATAGCATTGAACAAAAGATGGAAGCCATTTTTGTGCTATCGATATTGAAAGGGTTGTGGGTATTATAAAAGTACGCTTCAGCAATCTGATATAAATAGGGGATTCTATTCTTTTGTATAATTTCAAACTCCCAATTAATTTTAATATCTCTGTCCAGGCTTTCAGGGTTTTCGCTGCCTTTGGTATAAATAATTAAAATAGCTTAACTTTCATATTCTGAAAATGAAATCGATATCAACCCTTTCAAACAATTGAAAAATGTTTCAAGCAAACTTGTAATCGGATTAGATTGATTTTATTTGTTGAGTGAAATGGCGGATATCAATATCTTTTTTTAGTTATTCGGCACTGCCAGATTATCTTTTATTGCGAAATTTTGATTCTAGATGGCATCTAAATTAGTAAATATTCTGTCAGCCATTCCGTTATCTGCTCTTTGGGAAGTTAGGATTATTTTCAGCAATCTCATTGGATGACGGCAACTTTCTTAAAATATAACCGAGTATTTTAGAAAATAGTTTTATTTAGGATAAATGGTTTTGATTAGCAGAAATAGAGCTGACTGTGGATTGGCTGCAGAAAATGGGGGGTATGGGAGTGGAATAGAGAAGTCCATTAAATTACATTGAATCGAAAAAGAAATCATTGCAAAGTGTGCCAAATTAGCTTATATTATTGCATTGTAAAACCAAGTATGCGTATTTCTAGACCATAAAAATACAGATTGGGGCGTGAATATAAAAGCCGCAGGGGTTTTGCAAAACATCCTTTAAAGAATTTTTCCCAATTGACAAAGATTTCAGCTTAAAGAACACATCTATATATTTTTAATTTTTTTGTAATGGCTGATTCAACCTCATCCCCATCCACCATAACTGGTGCTCAATATATCGCTCGTGCTTTGAAATCACAGGGTGTAACTGTGGTTTTCGGTCTTGTGGGAACCCCTGTAGTTGAGGTAAGCTACTCCTTTTTTAAGTTTTCGGTAGATTTCTTTCAATCCTTTAACTTATCAGATTAGCGATGCTATGATCAGTGAGGGCATCAGATTTATCTCTTTCCGCCACGAGCAGTCTGCCAGTTATGCAGCCTCAGCTTGGGGTATTCGTTAATTTGATATTTTCCTTTCAATTCCTTTGTCATATTCACCTTTCAAATGACTTAATTTATCATAAAGGATATTTAACCGGAGAACCAGGTGTATGTCTTGTTGTTTCGGGTCCTGGTGCTGTAAACGGTGGGTATTTCAAATTTTCTCTTCATTCTCTTCACTATCCATTTTTTTAATGACATGACATAACATCTCATTCTGTTTCTTTATCACACTATCCAACCCCTAATATACTATTTTTTATACCATTAAAGCATTAAGTGGCGTTTTTAACTCTTTCATAAATAACTGGCCAACCGTCTTCATTGCTGGTTCTTGTGAATCTCACTTGGTACGTGCTATATTATTGATTTTTTTTGCTATGAAGCTACTATATAATGCTACTTATTCCATCATTAGGTTGGCCTCGGTGCTTTCCAGGAACTCGACCAAGTAGCCCTCAATAAACCCTATACAAAGTACTATTTTGTACCTTTCTCTCATAATATTTATTCATTTAGCCTTCTTGTCTATACCATCATTTCTTTAAAGTGTATTATCTGAAACTCAATACATTCTTTCTGCTTTAGAAATCATACTTTATCAAACAAGTACCTATTAACTCAAATTTTTTAAACTTAGATATTCAGCCAGACCAAACGATATGTCTCAAATTGGTAAAGTTGTTCAAACCGCTTTCAACGTTGCAGTCGCTGGAAAGCCCGGTCCAGTATATATTGACTTCCCAGCTGACTATATTAAGGGAAAATTGAACTCAAACTCTGCCCCTGTATTTCCAAAGTTTTCGGTCAATTATACTTCCCCTACCCCACAAAGTATTTCTAAAGCTGCCCACGCTTTGCTTTCTGCTAAGAGTCCTCTCATAGTAATCGGAAAGGGGTAATATCTTTTTCTTATTGATTTTAAATCAGTTAATGTATCTTTTTTAATCTTTAAGTCATATTTTTATTTAATTCGTAGAGCCGCCATTTCTCGAACTGAAGACCAAATATTAAAACTGGTCGAACTTTTACAATGCCCTTTTTTGCCTACGCCAATGGGAAAAGGTGTGGTTTCCGACTCGAACACATTAAATGTATCAGCTGCTCGGTCTCTTGCTTTAGGCTCTGCCGATGTAGTTTTGGTACTTGGTGCTCGTCTCAACTGGATCCTTCATTTCGGGAAAAAATTCAATCCCAATGCAACAATAATTCAGGCTGATGTTGATCCATCTGAAATAAGTATGTTTATTTTCTCTTTTAGAAGAAATATTCAATATTTCGTATATTAATTTCTCATATCACCCTTTTTCTATCTAAACTATATAATAACATCAAAAAAATTTCTTCCTTCTTTTTCAGACAGATCCATCGATATTGATATTCCTCTGGTTGGGCATTTGGAAGTCACTGTCCAGCAGTTAGTGGATTCCGTAATCTCCCAAAAGCCTTCAATTGAAAACTACCAACCACCCGCAGAATTTTTGTCCAAATTGTCTGCCAAAATATCAGCAAACACTTTATCAATCCAAAAAAAGTTTGAGTCTACCGACCTCCCAATGTCCTATTATTCTGCTTTTAATGTATTGAGAAAATTGATACCCGATGATTCGACATTCATCAGCGAAGGTGCAAACACTATGGACATTGCTCGCTCTGTATTTGAATTCAAACATCCTCGAAAAAGACTCGATGCCGGTACTGCTGGTACTATGGGGATAGGACTGGGATATGCTATATCATCTCACATAGCTTACAATCCTCAACCTAATCCTACATCTGCTCCAACTATTGCTGTGGTTGGTGATTCTGCATTTGGATTCAGCGCTATTGACATTGAAACAGCTGTCAGAAACGATTTGTTTTTAATATTTGTGGTAATCAATAATAATGGAATTTATTTCGGTCTTGATCAGCCCACGTTTTCCAAATTAAACAGCAATCACAGCCTGCCAGCGACTGCTCTTATTCCAGATCTTGCCTACCATGATCTTGGCAAGAGCCTGGGTGCTGATGGGTACTTGGTTACAACGCCAGAATCTCTGCACGAGGCATTTACTAGTGCTCTCAAAAACCGTAAAACCGCTGTCATAAATTGTCTGATTAACCCGGGGTCTATGTCTAAAATAGAGTTCAGCTGGCAGAAAGTCTAAATATTTTAAATGAAAACCTTGCTCATGATTGCCTAAAGAGTTTTAAATTTATTTGTTTTTTTATCTTGATCTAATAATATCATAAATATCATAATTTATATTCTTTCAATAATTTACATTTTATGCATTGTATTTCATTGTGGGTCTATTTATTTATTTATTGTATAAGTATGTATGCCCCATCCTTGATTTAGTTATAAAATATAAATTGGAGATTATAAAATAGATGAATCAGATTAATATATTTGGAAATAATAAACAATAGAAAATTATAGATAACAACGCTAATTTAAAAAAAGAAATAGATTATAATTATAATTAAAATTAAATTTTGGTTTTATGATCTAATGGGAAAGGAGATGGTGTATTTTTTTAAAAAGATCACAAAAGAAAAATTTTAAATATAATAAAAAAAAAGATTCCAAAATCTTTAATTTGTATTTATGTAATTTTATATTTTTAATACAGCAACTTTATTGACAAAAGGCATTAGTAAAGACTACAGAGAATTAAAATAAATAAAAAGGTTTACAAGCATTAAAGGAAATAAGCTCCTCTATTGTAACACCGCCTATTACCTTGTGGAAATTAGAACGAGTTGTTTTGATATGCTTTCCTAGATCTAACAGCCATCTACTTCCCCATAATGATTGATCGGTAAATATTCCTGGCGCTGATCGTGTTATTACAGTCTCTCAGCAGCTATTTAGAGCTTTAATCGCGGATTTAGAAGTGAATGAAACACCTTCAGTGGGAGTATAATTTATCTTTACAAAAAGCTAGAGATGTGGTCTCCACAATAAACTTGGCAAATCCATGAGCGAACCAAGCCATATCAAGAACACGGTATAATCTTTTACAATAAATCAGAGATAAAAAGCAATAAAAAATCCACAAGAAGCAAAATAATCAACTCCATAAAAAGAATGAAAAGAAGAGTTGGTTTGCAGATAAACCTGAGATTTAATTCCCGTAGAGGACCCACCCTCCCCTACTCCACACAATTTTCCAAATGGGCGGGAACTCTAGCTATGCACGTACTAGTCGCAGTATATTCTGCACACTGTATTCAGAGTACTGAACCAGACAATTTTCCCAAAAATGCAAATATCCTTCCTTTTTTTACCCCAATAGGAACTTTAATGCATTCTCGTTTTATAAAACAGACTTTAAATCTTGATATTAGATTCGGAGGCATCCTCTATATACATTCTATTGATTGTGAAACCAATATTCCTCAATAATATAAGTACTCTTTCAACTACGGCTTTGTTTAAAAATCTAATTGATGAAATTCTATAATTTCGAATCAGAATCGGCATCTTGTTTTGAAGATCCTTCAGGTACTCTATAATCCCCGTTTACTGATTGCTCCCTGAATCATATTTTTTTATATGGATTTTAATATTGTATTTAAATACAGGAGTTTTCGTATCAATAGATCCTTTTTTTCATTCTATTAGACATTTTTTTCATTTCAATAGACCAATTTTTTAGATCTGCGTAGTTATTTTTTTGATGATAATATTAAAAACGTTATTATTGGGCTGAATAATTATTTATACCAATTAAAAGCAAAAGGCTAATAAAACCTGAGAAATTAAATTTTAACCAAATTTTACATATAT
>LSSL01003510.1:0-21262 GCA_001953115.1 Smittium mucronatum | reverse complement strand
TTTTCATGGAATTCAGAATTATACTTAAGAAGGTTTTAATAAAACATTTGATAAAATAAGAAAGATTACATAAAAAACCTTTTATAAATATTTTATTTTACAAAAAATTATTCGTTTTTTAATCTAAAATAAATAAATAAAACCTTAAAATATCGAAAGAATAAAAAAATTTGGCAATAAAGTTTGTTGGACCTATTATCCAAGTGAAATCTGTTCTTCTTTTTTTAAACAACGCTTTTATTCTGTTAAATTCGGTCTAATTTCATTTAAAAAATATAAAGGCCGCTATTTAAATAGTATAATTTTTATCAAAAACACAATATAATTTATTTAAAATATAATGTGGCATCTTACCTTGAGCTAATAGGTTTTATTTTGGTCCAGATTTCTTCAAAAAAACGGTGGTGTTTTCAAGGAGAGTTTAATCCTTACAGATAATTTTTTGTGTTGGTCGTACCCGTTTAAACTTTTTATTTTGATGGTTATGAAATGGAAGATACTTTTAAAAAAATAAACATAGTAGCAAGTTTAATAAAAAGTTATGATTTTATTTTTAAAAAAAGGCTTACCTTATCTTTTTTATAATTCAAAATGTTTCTTCTATGAACATTTCTCTTATTCTTTCTTTTTTATATTCGTTTTTTTGTTGTTAGAATGGAGGCTTTAAAGATATATTTCGAAATGAGTGATAAAAATGTAAGTTTTGGAATTGGGAGGTCTAAAGTATATTATTTCATAAAAGGTTTAAAAATGTTTTAGTGAATGTAAAAGTGTTTGTTTTACTGGATATGAAATTTCCAGTTTGGAAATAGCTAGAATTCTCATTTTTTATAAAAACCTATTGATTATAATTTTTATCCAGTAAAAATTACATCGAAACTACGTGCATATCAAAATGACCAAAAAAAGTCAAAACCACACGAATATCAAAATCATATAAAGCATATTAGTAATATAAATCCAATAAAAGATAAAGAAAAAACATCAATTGGACCACAGCAGTAACCTTATAGTCTAGTGTAGCGCAAATTAATAACAATGAACGATACTAATTACACTCAAGGATTTGCTAAAGTTATATATAAATTGCAATTCGTGCTAAGGTATGATTTCTTGGTGTAGATGGTTATCACGTCTGTCTAACACACAGACGGTCGCCGGTTCGAGTCCGGCAGAAATCATTCAGTCGGTGTGTCCGAGTGGTTAAGGAGATAGATTAGAAATCTATTGGGCTCTGCCCGCACAGGTTCAAATCCTGTCGCCGACGCTATTGCCCGGTTAGCTCAATGGTAGAGCGTGAGGCTTTTAACCTCAAGGCTACGGGTTCGACCCCCGTATCGGGCTGGCTATTTTATTTGTTATGGATTATCAATATTAGCCTAAAAGCTAATATATGTCCATAGTCTTTTTATTTTATAAAAAGTTATTTTTTTGAATTATTATTAAGACGCACTTTAAGCCTTCAAATTTAAACCCTGTTTTAAATTGTAAAATATTAATCTAATGATAGGGGATATTTTTCTTAAGAGATGAAAGAAAGCCTAAAAATCAATCAATTCTTCAATTCATTGAATTAAAAAAATACCATTTTAATAAATTTAAAGCACTCTTATAACCCCATTTTACGTTAAATACACCCTGATGTTATGGAACAAAGATAATCCAAAGCTTCTAATTATTTTTTTAAAAGTTATTTTTAATTTAAAACGATTTAAAAAATAATCTATCTAAGCTAAAATCTGCCAAAATAAACTTTATTTGATTTTTTTTGTATGTTTTTATTTGAATTTTATCGTAAAATTTTATTTTAAAATCCGTTAATAATAGTCATTTTGAATTAAAATATAATTTTTCACAAAAATTGTTTTATTTTTAGTCGATTAAGGCGTATTTATTTGAATTTACATACTTTTATTCCTATTTATATGATTTAAAAATGAAATAACTTAGGAAATTTTGCTAATAAATACTGTGATTTTTTAAAAAACAACATAATATGTCGTTTGATTTATTTTATAAAATCCAGACGGGAAACTTCATATTTTATTTTGCTACTATTTGATTTTAGAAGCAAATAACTGATTGAATAAATGTTTTTTTTTTCTATTTTCGATCAAATAAAGGTGATAAAATTGTATATACAATATTATAATCTTCATAGACTAATAGCTGAATTTTTTATAAATATTCAATTGATTTTCGTTAGGAAAAGGTAAATATATTTTTGGTAGTTATTTTCTGCTATCTAGATATAGCTTAATTGATTTTTTTTATCAAATAACAGTATAATTGAAATTTTGTGGAAAAAAATTACATTACTTAAGGTGGAAACAGATTTTTGAAAATTTATTAAAATAGAAATTGTAATGAAATTAAAACATAGTACAAAGTTTTAGTCAAGTTTTCTAATTTTAACTTTTAAACGATATGTAAAAAAAAATCCGGGTTAAAAATAGTTTTATTTGATGTTTTTTTTATAAGCTTCAAACACAAAAAAATCCTATAATTCAAAAACCAATCTTTTATTTTTATTTTTTATCAAAAGTAGATTAATAATTAGGTATTTTTTTGGTATTTTGTTTTATAAATAAATTATTTTTTAAGAAACCAATTAAAATATTCCTAATATTTAGACATATCTGGTTTAGGTGCTTATCTATTATATATTTCAAGGTAAGAAATGCCGAAATTCTACAAAAAAAATTGATTTTTTTGTTGGAAATTTTAGAACCTGTTTTGAGCTATCCTACTGCCAAATATTTAAAAATTTTATCGTCTCAAAAAAGGGCTGTCTAAAATATTTTTCAATTAATAAAAAATTCTGTGTTCGGGTACATTTTTTGATTTACTATCATATTTTTACATCTAGACGTTTTTTTTATTATATTCATGATCATTAATATATATTTTTGGTATGAGGGGGGGTGGGGAGTATTTTTTCATAAAAAATTTATATTTAGGCTCTTATAATAAATTCAGCTGCTTTAGAAAACTTTTTTCATTGGGAATGTGCTTTATTTATGACTTATTTGAACCTCAGAATCAGAGTTATGAAAAAAATCAAGAAGAGACTGTTTTTTGGATGATATTTTAAAAAAAAAATTCTGTGATAATTAGGCAATAGCTCTATAAATGAGCTTTTTTTTATTTATTAATACCATTTAATATATCAATTGTTAACCATGTTTTTCTAAAATAAAATTATACGGTAAATATATCTTTTCTTATTTTAAATTTAAATATAATTTATAATTTTTTCAAATTTAATTTTGATAATATTCTAAATCAGAGGATTCAAAAATCGAATATTTTTTATCATTTTTATCGAAAAAATTCTATTGTTTTTATAAAAAAAATTCATTTCCTTTTTTTAAAATAAATAACGCATTTCATCCTAAAAATTCAAAAAAATCAATCAATAATAAATAATAGAATATTGTACAAAATAAATATTCTAGTAATAAAACTGTATCTTGTTTTATTTTTTAATTACACTCATTATTATAAATCCCTTAATATCAAATATAATATAATATTTTATAATTAATATTAATATCAATATACAAAATAATGCAAGTGTATAAAAAATCGTACAAATATACAGATCCAGTCTTGAATCAATAGAAACATAAAAAAATTACATAAATACAGATTATTTGTTTTCTGTTTTATTGATTGATTTTTTAATCAATATAAAATCTTTACTTAATTTAGCAAAGGGTTTTTGATGTGAGTTAAATTAAATGAGATAGCAAAATTTTCTATTTATGCCTACTATTCAGAGTATTTTATTATAAATACCCAAAAAACTTTCGATTTCTACTTTTATTAGGATATAAGCGCAAATTTTCTAAGATAACTTATTCATAATTTATAAATCATAATAAGAATAAAAAAATGTAAAAATTTCATTGAATAAAAAACCAATATTATCAATATTACAGACTTGGAATTAGCTATGGACTAAAATTTCGGTTTTAGATTTTTATGGGATAATTAAAAATGCAATACTCGACCAAGATGGGATCACACGTTATTTAATATAAAAATTGCTCATAGCTATATAAGATCTTATATATTCTATCGAATAGCATGTAAAAAAATAATATTTTAAACGATTTAATTTGAAAATTTATTTTAAATGCTTTTTCTCAGCCTTTCAAGATTTTTATTTATCCTGTAGATGTTTAATGGGCTTTTAATGTAAAAAAATATAGTTTAAATGAAGTGATAAGAAAATATATGTCATTCCTAATGACTAAAGTTCGTTTCGGATTTCCATTTTGTATTCATAGCAAATAATCGATATTAAAGTGCTTAAATATTAAAGGAATTGAAGTTGAAAACTGTAAAATCAATACATAAAGAATTTTTAGCTTATATTAAACCTCTTAAATATTTTATAATTCAATTATAAAACATTAAAATACGACTAAATTATATATATTTGTTTCTGATGCCTTTAAGTACCACAAGTATCTGTATTTTGTTAACAAACTCGACCAAGAAAAAACTCTGTATAATTATTTAATAAATGAAATCCCATAATTAATCTCACCAATTGGGTGTTTTTTAACAGATAATATAAACAATTTACTTCATATTATAATACTTTATTAATAAATCGAGGCTATTTAAACTGAGAATACATATTTATATCACCCTCATAAAATTTTAATCCTCATTACAGCACATTTGTTTCTTATTCTAGAAAACTTTTAATATCGATTAAAAATATAGCTAATTAAATTAAAAAACAAAAATTTGTATATGGGCGAGTAATTTATTTATATTATTATTGGATAGATGGAGGAATCTGTATATGGATATATATTTTGTATAAACTTGTATTATTATATATATTGTTGTGTAAATTAGTATATAGATACCTTTAACCATATCAATGACATATAAATTTCAATCTATTAACATGATTTGGATTTTTGAATTCTCTCCTAAATATTTGTAATAAGATTTATTTATTTCAAGAAATTTCTTAAAAAAATCCTATATTAATAAATTGCCGTTTTTAAATATTTGATCATTTTAATGATTATCCAATATGATTAAATTAGAAATTCTGAAAATAAAAATAAAAATGAAAATTTAAGTTAAAAAAGTGTCCTTTTTTTTAAAAAAATTTATATTTATAATTCAAATTGGGTGTCAGTGCTATTCATCTATTGCTATGTGACATACCTTTTTAACATAATTTTATTTTGACTTACTACTATATTAACCTAAATGCTATTTTTCATAATTTTAAATTGGCATATTCACAATCCCACCCAATGAAAAATATACCTATTATATTTTTTGCCAACCATAATCGATTATTAAAAACTTTACCTAAAAATTCACATTAAAAATTAGTCATGAATTAATTGATAATTAGATGATATAAAAAAAATCCAAAACCAAAATAATTTGGTGCCATCATTATTATAGAATCAGTATACATTGTTTAATGGTTATGAAATTTCTTAAAAGTTTGAGCGATAAATAAAATAAAATTAAAATTTCGAAGTATGATAAAACCTTCATTTTATGGCATTTCATAATAATACAGATATCCCCACATTTTTTTCTAGCGTTTCCTCCCCAAAATCTTTATTTTATAAAAACAATCTTTATTCCTTTAAATCTACGAATTTTATTAAATATTTTTATAAAAAACAACCGTCTCAGCTCCCATATAGATAAAAATAGATGTATTTACGCTATGAAATACCCTTAAGTAAATTAATTTAGTTTTTAAAATGTATTAATGGTGTGCTAAGCCCCAAATTAACTTTCATTTTTTAAATCTTAGACCCAAAACCTCAAAAAAAAAAGACCCAGTACTCCAAATCGCCTTTTTTCCTTGTCCCAAAAATGTAACTAAAACTTATTTTAACAATACTCCTAATTTTTTTAGCTCACGATTTTAATAAAAAGTAATAATAATGTAATCCTTATGCCTCTTTGTACTATAAAACTGATGAAATGTTACCATTAATGAAATTATATCTTTATAACTTGATTTACTGATAAAATGTTGCCATATATCCACGATTTTATTGTTTATATAACACTCCGATGTACCAATACCATGATAACAAGTCAAAATGTTTTTTTTGCGTCTCTTTGCACTGATAACATTTTTACCTACTTCATTATGCTCCAATTGACTGATACCATGTTGCACTTTTTCATTTGTGCTCTTTTGTACCGATATCATTTTCCGATTATGCACTGTTTCCTTTTTTTACCGATGTACTGATGCCAATTCCTCCCTGTTTCCAACTTTCTTTTTTTCACAATGCACTGATACCATTTTGCTCTTTTCTCTTTGCACCCCTTTTCATGATACCATTTTTTCCTGTTCTCCTGTTTTAACTATGTCCCAATGTGCTGATAGCATGTTGCCTTGTTCCCTTTGTTCTTCTTTGTACTGATACCATATTTCCTTTTTTTCCAATCCACTGATACCATATTTCCCTGCTGAATTTTTTCTTTTATGTCTTTATGCGCAGAAAATATTTTGCTAGGTTGACTGGCTGCCTTTATTTTTCAACGCACCGATACCATTCTAATTTATTATTCTGTTCTCTTTATATATTATATCATCACAATTCTATTTTTGATTTATTTATGTCCCAAATAATAAAAATAGAAAAATTCTGCTGTTTTTTTTTTCTTTTTCCTATAAATAATTCATAATAAATAAATGCTATTTCTGCTCAATATTCATAAAATTCTGTGATATTTCATTTTCATTACAATTAAAACACATATCTCTTTATTGAAATAGATTTCTGGTTATTTTTTTTATATAATAAATAAAGCTTATCAAAGTATTCTATTTTTACCACAGCAATGAAAATTTTAAATTAAAATGAAATTCTTATATTTCTAATTATTTGTCATAAAATTAATAATATTTAAAGAGAGAACAAATAGCTGCACAATCTAAGTATTCTAAAACTGTGCCTTCTGATTTGTTTTTCAAATATTTTTCAAATATATTCAATAAGAGGGTTTTTAAATTTATCATTGTATTATAAACTTAATTTTACCAAATATTTATCAAATTTACGAATAAATAAATAAATAATTTTCATTTTTTTATGCCTTCTCCATCATTTTCAATTCTTCCAAAATATATGCTTATTTAAACTGTTTATATATTCCATTTATAAACCTTTTCGAGTATATTTTAAGCTTTAATAAAATCAATGGGTTAAATCAATTAAGTCTTAATAATTAAAACGAATTTTAGTTTTATTGATTTAATACATATAAATACACAGTTTTTTCAAATATTTTTGGAAACAAAAATATTTATTTATTTTACTTTCAGCTTTTTATATTTTTTTTCTAAATATAATAATTATTTTTTTAATTTTTTTTTATTCTTTATTTATAATATAACGACAACAAAGAATTTTTCAATTTTTACATTTATATCAAGTTCAAATTTATTTTCAAATAATAGATAAAACTATATTCAGTAGCATTAATTACATTATTTTATAGTTTATTGGGTATCTGTATAATATCCAAAGGATGGATAACAAAATGGAAGCAATGATTGGCTTTACTTAGAAGAAAATATACAGTGGTAGAGATGTAACAAATTTAGATCCTCCTGTGGTCTTTAATACTCCTAAATATTTACATAATTAAAATTTTTTATTAAGATTTCATATTAAAATAAAAAATAAAAAATAAAAAATATAAATATAAAAATCAATATTTTCACCGGGAAATATAGTTACAAATATAAACAGAGTTTTGAAAAATGATCAATTATATACTTACCCATAAATGAAATCACTGGTTTGGATGATAAATAAATTCGGATTGTAAATTTTTCCGAGTTTAACTTCAAATTTTCTTGATCTAGAAAAATCATTACATGAATTATAAACTTAGAATAAATTTGAGAAATTTTCCTTTTACAATTCTGGTTTAAATAATTGAAAAATTAGAATTAAAGCTTTTTATACTATAAAATATTAGTAATTTTTATTAATTCAGAGTTTTTTGCTTTGGCGTTACTTTCAAAGTATCACCAAGCATATATTTCAAAAAAATTAATATTCATGGGTATGTATTAGTTTCGTTATTTACATTGATATATATTTTTTTCCAGATAAAACTGATAACCCATACAAGATTTTATTCAGTGAAATAATTTAATTTAGTAATCCTTAACTAACATCCATCAAAATAATAAAAATAATAAATAAATATTTCGAGATTGCTATAATTTACTCTATTGTTGTGTATTATCTAAAAACGAAAACAATTCTTTTTTATTTTCGGGAAAAGCGTATTTCGAAAAGCTCAAGAGATAAACATGACCAGAAAATATTTACTGAAGGAAGATAGTACCGTCAAAAAAAGTTTCTTATATTAATAATTCTTGCTTTTGACCCAAAAAAAATCTATTAGCCACATTTGGAAAAGTATTAAGCTTATTCTCATAAAAATTATAGAGATGGGAAGCTATTTCTAAAAATGGATATAATTTTCTATAAAAATTTAGTAAGTAGAATTTTCTCATGACATGGATATCTTTAAAAAAATTGATACCAATATATTTATTTTAAGTTGAGAGGAATCATAACAAACAATATTATGGATTTTTAGTATTCAAAATTTAGAAAAGTGGTTAGCAATCCACACAATTATATATATTTTTTATACAATATCTAATCAACGAGAAAGAAAAAAAACTAAGTAATGGTTCTGTAATACTGTCGGAAAAAAATATGGAGCTTTGAACTACTAAAAATAGTAATTTTAACAACTTATTGAAAATAGTTAAAAACTACAAGATAATTTAATCAAACGGAAAGTGTTTTAGAAAACTTTTGTATGTGCGACTGTACGTTCTCTCTTCAGTGTTTATAATTTTTATAATAAATAATTAACAATAAAAAAAAAAGTTTAAATTCATTTGAAAAAAAGATTAATTTGATAAATTTTATTTATTTTTATAAATAAATAAAAGAAAATTCATTTAAACAAAGATTTAGATATATATTTAGGACGATAATGAATCATACCAGAATAATGTATATTATTAAAGTGAAAGTTTCCATTATTATATAGTATTGATCTGCAATAGAAAGATCAGTAAACCGGGAAAAATATATTTCAATTATTTATATTATAATTAAATTTAAGAATAGGAACATTCAAACAACATGGATACATAAAAAAACGAAACATATAATCATATAACATGCACTTAGTACATTGATGCA
Source organism: Smittium mucronatum (assembly GCA_001953115.1). Lineage (NCBI taxonomy): Eukaryota > Fungi > Kickxellomycota > Harpellomycetes > Harpellales > Legeriomycetaceae > Smittium > Smittium mucronatum. Next base: position 12,005 of record LSSL01003510.1, on the reverse strand, counting down.
TATAGGAATCATGGAAACAGGGCATAATGGCATCAAGTCATCGAGGCATAAAAATAGCAATAAAAAATAATATCAGTACATCTGATTATATATAAATCATGTAAAAAGAGCAAAATTGTATAAAAAATTAGGGAATTTTAAAAAAAAAAGGCAATATAGATTCAGGATAGAAATTTTCCAGTACATTGTAGCAAATATGAATCATTTAAATAAAGCATAATGGTTTCAGAACATCGGGTTATAAAGTCAAAATGAAACCTTGAACAAATGCCCTCGAGGTATGGAGCTGCTAGAGCGGCAGAGGGGAGTTGGGTGAAATTTTTTTAAATTAGTTATTATAACTGTTTATTAACTTCAAAATAAATTTCCTGTAAAAAAAAAGTAAAAAAAAAAAAGTCAAAATGAAAACATAATTTAAGTACATTACTACATAAAGGCAACAGGGAAAAAACGCAGAATGATAATATTACAATTGAGCATAATGGAAACATTCACAACACGTAAACAAGAAAAAAATAGTATTATCACATTGGCTCATAAGGTAACAGGTCAAAATAGGAAAATGGTACATTTAATTAGTTTATCAATTATAAGGACTGCAGCTCTGTTGTAACTATGGATGAAAGAGCATTGGAACAGTGGATGAAAAATACGGCTGTTGGTAAAACGGTATATATATATATATATATATACATTTGTATCACGGAGCACTAGCACTTAGGGGTATTGGATCATCAGATTTGAGGGTTTGGGTTTACAATTTAAAAAAAAAGTAAATATGACTATTGATACGATATTTATCTATTTTAAAAACTAGATAGATTAAAGTTAAAGAATAGGATCATAGAAATATGTTTATTTTATCGATAAAAGAGCTGATTTATATTCTTTTGTACAAAAATATGAAATAGAATTGGTTTATTTAAATTATTAAGGATGTTCTTAGTAAAATCAAAAAAGATGGGAAAAAAAAGGAAAGAAAAAGATTTATAAATGGTTTGGATGATTATAAATTTCATAAAACTAGAAAAGTAAGATACTAAGCACTTTCAATTCCAATTCAGTTATCACCCAAGCTTTTGAGCAGTTCCATAAAAAATATAAAGTTTAACTAATTTTATATTATTGATGTCACCAAATGATTTTTTCGATTTTTATTTTCATATCATCTAAATATCAATTAATTCAAGATTTAATTGGTAATATGTGAATACATATGTGAGTATTTTAAGAGGAAATTATGGTAAGCAAAATATATGTGATAGGTTTATTTTCAATTGGGTGAAATTTTGCATATACCAATTATAAATCGGGTTATATATCATTTAGGTTAATATAGTAATGTAGGGAAATCAAATTGACCAAAAATATACGTCAAGTACTAATAGATGAATATTCATTATAAAGTATAATTAATCGTAGATAAAAACCTCTATACTATGCTGCCCATATTAGATATATGTATGCTGTAAGTTAACGGGATCCTAACTTAGATATGATAATAATTTCGCGGATGTGATACTTAAATGAGTGTGGTCCCCTTTTAGTGACTACGGTCATTAAGTGATTGTGACCATTTATTAATTGGTTAGTTATGAATATTTAAATTTTTCGTATCAAATTAAATTTTATTCACAAAAAAAAAGAAAATTTTTTAATTCAAAAATTTCACTACCCCACCCCTATCTTCAGCCATCTCAAATATAAACATCATTTTTGTATTTTTTTTAGGTTGGATTCTACACCCTGTTTTTGAAATTAAAATCTAAAATTTAGATATATCCAAAAAAATCGACCAAACCGACAAAAATAAAATAAAATAAAAACTAAAAACTAAAAAACTCGATGTTATAAGATTTAAATTTTGAAAAGGCTATTTATTTTTATTGATTATTTATTTTCTTTATTGAATTTATTGGCCACAGGTCAAAGTTTAAAGAATTATTAGTAGTTTAATTTTTAAAAATTTGTAACCAGTATTCTATTTTTACATATAGAATACTCGAATAAAAGTCTCACCTGTTTCGAAAAATTCTATATAAAAGCAATACCAAGACATACATAAGTGTAATAAACCTGGAATCAGCCATTTAGATAAACTTTTTCCTTCTAACTTACTTTTTTTAAAAAAAATTATATACTATTTTGATAATAAAATAGTGCAGAAACACATAAAATTAAGTTTATTCATTATCCTTTCTTCATTTTCTTCAATATTTTATATAGGTAAATTTTTTTTATGTTTAGACATCTAAAATATATGAAATAAATACTACTTTAATCACTATAAAAGGAAAAAAAATTTCAGTAGAAATAATAAAACGAAAAAAACTAATAATTAATACCGTAATTAACATCCACTTTATTGATTTTTTCACTTGTTTTTATGCTATAAATCATTCTTTAAAATTATTATATAACAAGAATTTTCGATAATAAAATTAAAAAAACCAACCAAATATACTATCGATAATATGAATATGAATAAGTCAATTTTATTACCAAAAACAAACCTTGAATCAATAATCGATATTTAAGCAAATTAAAAAAAGAAGAATACGATGAGTGCTTACTTCAAACTGAGAAAAACATTCCTAAATAAAAGATAAAAACTATAACGATAAATTATTGCTTAAAGAATGGGACCGCTTTTCTCATTAAAACATCTGATAAAATACTGAAATTTCTTGATAAATATATAATTTATGATTTTTTTAAAGCAAAAATTAATTTCTTGGTCATCCTGGCCCTGAAAAAATTTGGACAAGCTTTTCCAACTGCTTTTATTGTCCTAATCAAGACATCGTGAGGAAATTCGTCAAAACATGCCCAAAATGATAAAAAAATAATACAAAAAAAAAATCAACGTATAAACCCAATATTTTAGGAAAGAACTTTTTAAAGAATAGAACTCGATCTTATATATATGAGAAGTAGCCCAAATTGTATTTATAAATACATTTTACATGGATTTGATCATTTTAGTGATTTTAATTGGGTGGCACCTCTATGATCAAAATATACACAGGGGTTTTTAAATACGATTAAATTAATCATTTTCGCTTTTTCTATATCAACAAAATTAATTCAAGTGGACAACGGAAAAGATTTTCCGAAAAAATATTTTATTCATTTTTTCTTTGCTCTCGCATGCTACATTCTAGTTATCATTTATCAAAGACATCCTCAAACAAAAGGAATCTTAGAGCAAGCTCACTATACTCTTTACCGAAGAATAAACGAACTAATCGAAAAAATTGAAGAAAAAGAATAGTTTAGTTAATTTTTTCGTTTTTATTTCCGTTTTTTTATGTAACTAAGAATTTCGAAAGTATTCTAAAGTGATAAATTAAATTTGTGACTAAAGATCATATTTTTGCCGTATTTTTTATACTTTATGAATCTTTCTGATACTAGGGGTGTAAAATTTCCACCATCAATGGCTGTGTATTTACAAGAATCTTGCACTAGATTTATATTTCTTGCAGAATATTCTTAAAAAAAAAATTTAGTAAATTTTACTACATTAGATTACAGTTTCGGGTTATATAAAGATAATACCAATATTAAAGAAATATGAACGATTGAAAGAGATATTGATAATTTCGATTATCTTCAAAATTAAAGAGATAATAATATAATCCAAAAAGAAGTAGAAGATATAATAATAGAAAAACAAAGCTATTATGATGAATATTCTGATCGAAGCATAATTTTGTCTGAAGAGAATTCTATATTATCACAGTCTATTAGAAATAGAGAAATATCATCGTCAAATATGGTTAGAGAAAATAACCAGAGAATTTCAAATTACCAGATAAGTGGTAAAATTAAAATTTATATACCCAAAGAAGATCAAAATATATTAGGCGACAATTTTTTGCAAGTATCAGCGCTGGAAAAAACAGAAAGTTCTTATGAAATTGTTACAGAGTTTGGGATTATAGATAGAAAGGTCCATAAAAAGCATTTGTATAAGCTGGAAATAAACAAAAACATACTCGTGATAAACCAAAAAATATCTATAAGTGGCGCTTTTAGAAAAGCTTCCAGTTTGATTTCAAGAATAGATATAAAACATACTTGTAAAGGATGATTTAAGGGAAAAAATTATAAATGCAAAAAAAAAAAACAACAGAAAGTGCACAATATTTTGCCATGCTGAAAATGATCAGATATGAATCAATATCAATCAAGATGGCCCAAGCACAGTCATAGCGACAATTCCAAATCCAATTTTATAAAACTTTATTTTTACTATTTAATTTCGACAAATAGGAACAAAATCAATAAATTGGATGGCAATTACGGTATTAATTATTAGTTTTTTTCGTTTTATTATTTCTACTGATATTTTTTTTTCTTTATAGTGATTAAAGTAGTATTTATTATATATATTTTAGATGTCTAAACATAAAAAATATTTACTTATATAAAATATTGAAGAAAATGAAGAAAGGATAATGAATAAACTTAATTTTATGTGTTTCTGCACTATTTTATTATCAAAATAGTATATAATTTTTTTTAAAAAAAGTAAGTTAGAAGGAAAAAGTTTATCTACATGGCTGATTCCAGGTTTATTACACTTATGTATGTCTTGGTATTGCTTTTATATAGAATTTTTCGAAACAGGTGAGACTTTTATTCGAGTATTCTATATATAAAAATGGAATGCTGGTTAAATTTTTTTAAAAATTAAACTACAGTATTACCCCGCTTAAGTTTGTACTGATTAAATGCGCACTCCGTTTAAATTTTGATATTGAAATTAGAAAATTTGAGAACCAATATTTTGTTGATAAATTTAAAAAAATTGATTGGGGTAAAAATTATCAAAGATGAAGATTATTGAATTCTATTTATAAATATGAATCGATTTTTTCAATTATTAGTCAAACATTTATATTATTGATTTGGATTTTTTTGAGCTTTGAATTTCTCATAACCAAAGTTTCCAGTTTTTTTGGCTTTAAATTTCTTTAAATCCATTTTTTGAATATTAAAAATCTTCCATTAAACATGATCTTCATAACAAGATATAACATAATATACCTATATTGATATATAAGTGATTTTTTTTATGTTTTATAAATTTTAAAGTAAACTAAAAATTCAAAAAATGTAAAATAGGCTCTAAAAAAACTAAAGAAATTAACTAAAGAAATCATGTATAGTTCTTTGTCTTTTCTCTTTCTCCTTTTTTACTACATTTGATGGGGATATATTAGCGATGGAGTTCATCTAGCAGCTAATTTTTTTGAAGCTTTTACTTTGAAAGAGTAATTTACCCCCTTAATATTGGTACTCCAGATTTAATTGAGACATTATATCTTCAATAGCATCAATTTTTTCTACCAAATGAGATAGCTTTTTTGCAAATTTTGAAATTTCTGTTTCAAAAAAATTATTTGATGAAACTAAATTTTTTTCAGCTATCTGGTTTTTTATATCGTAATTGCATTTTTTTGAAAATTCTTGGATATTATTGATAACACTATCGATTTCTTCGATAACTGAATTGCAATATTCTATTGAATTATTTTCATACATATTTAAAAAAATTTTAAATTGAATATTATCGATTTTTTCTTCGATGTTATAATTTAATAGAAAGCCTTTTAATATATCGGAAATATCGGATACCCATTTTTTTTCACTGAAAATATTTTTCATATTGATACTTATGTATTCATATCCTGTTTCTTCTTTGAAGTTTGGAATTATTTATGTTTTTTAAAAACAATTGTGTATTTTTTTAACCGTAATATCGTTCCAGGACTGCAGTGATATTTCCGAAGCATCCAATACGTGAGCTGGGATAACAAATAAGTGTCCAGTCGCCCCCCTATTCATTTTTTTTATTCTTCTTGAAGGATATCATTTTTTCCATTAGGCAAAACATAAAATTCTATAATTTTTTTAATCAATAAAAATTTATAACTTTTTTAAAGGCACCTATGATCACCATATAAATGGGCCGCTTTCAGAAGGTGAAATTTGGAGGAAATAAAAATACTCTAATTCCATTATATCCCAAAGCCGAAGCATGCCCTGGAGCGTTATCAAGTAAAATTAGGGCTTTGTTTTCAGTAAATCTTTTCACAAAAGGTTTAAATAAATTTGAAAACCATTATTTAAATATAATTGTATCCTTCCGAGCATTTTCCTGTTTGAAATAGGTAATGGTGAATTTTTTTCTCATGATGATGCCGGATTTTTACTTCTCCCGATCATAGATAAAGGTATTTTGTTTGTCCCATTAAAATTGCTAAAAAGCACTAAAGTTACTCTGCCTTTCATTTTTTTTGTTTCCTCGTACAGTTATATATCCTCTGAAGGGTATAAAACAGTATATATTGGGACTAAGCGAAAAAAAATTCTTGTTTCATCCATGTTAAAAACATTTTCTGGATTATATTCACCTTTCGTAGACCGCATTTTTTCAAGTCTAAACTGAATTTCAGAATCATTTTTGTTTATTTCAACTTCTTCTCCGAAAAAAGATACACTTTTAATATAATTCATTTTTCAAAACCTGTAATAACACCTATTAGATTATTTGAAATCATTAATATCTAATTCTCTGGATATTTAATGTGCTTTTTGTATTACTATAAATGGGATAATGGCGTGTTTTTCCATTCTACCAAACTCAGTCCATTTAAGAAGAAATTTTCTAACTCCGTTCATTTCGGAACTAAAGTCCTTAAGATATTATCTTTCTCTTCTGATGACATTTTTTTATATCTTTACGATATTTTTTTTTTTCATTTTCAACTGTTTTTCTCACAGAACTTTTGGATATTCCGAATTCTCTACCCAGATGCTTTTTTAAAAATTTTGGGTAGATTTCAAAATACCTATTATTTCTATTCTTTTAGTTCCAGAAAGTCTAGCTCCTCCACCTCTTTTTTTTAAATGTTGAAATAATTCTATTTAACAATTTTTTAAATTTTAGTTTAAATAAATGTTGAAAATCCAATCAAAATTTATTTAATAAAACTTACATAATATTTTAAAGCTATCTTTCCCAGACTGTAAAAGTTATATTTGTTTTATATTTGAACAGTAAAAGAATGTCAGAGGGCTTAAAAAAGTTAATATTTAGTTTTTCAAAATTAACAATATGAATTTTTTCAAAAACTAATGTTTGAATTTTTTCAATTATTAATCATACGAGTTATTAATATTTTTGTTTGTTATTAATTAATTGTTTACTTATTCTATTTTATAAAAAAAAAATTTATTAATGTGATCAGTTTCAGTTCCGATAATGTAATCCTTCTTCATAAGAAGGAAATTTCTTTGGGTTTTATTCTCACAAAAAAGATATAAGACCGCGTGTATTCAAATATATATATAACAATTTTTCTTCAAAAATATATATGAGATCATGTATCCAAAAACATGCAATTTAAAATATTCACACATATATCTAACTGTGTCGTTATAACGAAAAAATAATTTTATTGTGTATTAGCCAATTATTAGAAACATTAATAAATTAAAAAGCTGTTTTATTGGTTATCTCAAAGTGCGCAAAAACTCCTAAGTGTGCGCTTAAGCGGTTTGATACTGTACTAATAATTCTTTAAACTTTTAGCTGTGGCAAATAAATTCAATAAAGAAAATAAATAATCAATAAAAATAAATAGTCTTTTCAAATTTTATACTTATACACCGAGTTTTTTAGTTTTTAGTTTTTAGTTTATTTTCTTTTTGTCGGTTTGGTCGATTTGTTTGGATATATCTAAATTTTAGAATTTAATTTCAAAAACAGGGTGTAGAATCCAACCTAAAAAAAATACAAAAATGGTGATTATATTTGAGATGGCTGAAGATGGGGGTGGGGTAGTGAAATTTTTGGATAAAAAATTCCATTTGATATGAACATTTTAAATAGTCATAACTAAACAACTAATAAGATGTATCAATCACTTAAGGACCGTAGTCACTAAAAAAGGATCACATCCAAGAAATAAAGATCGTATATATGATAGGATCCTACACACGTACAATATACATGGGAGACTCTTTTAGAGATCGGAAACTTTCCTAATTTATTTTTAATACTTTCCTAATTTGGAAATGTGGTGCTAAAATAAAAAATAGAGTTGTTGGGTAATCCAAAATATAAATTTTAGAGGATAATTTTCTATTGGTAAAATGTTGAAAATTTACTAGAGACAGTATTTTTTTCTATTTTTATTGGTCTGGTTTTAAATAAATCCAAGTGCAGCAAATAGTCTACACAGTAAAAAAAAGTCTGGTCTCCGAAAGAATCTCCCATATATACTAAATAAATTTCTGATAAATTTCTGTAATCCCTGAGATTATTACGGCTTATTTCCTATAAACATTATTAAAATTTGAGTCCATTTTTAATTTATTATCTCTTATAAAAAAATTTAATTATTTTTTTATATCACAATGAAAATCAGGTTTTCTATATCCTCCAAGAAATTCGAGAGATATGAAAGGCTTGAATTGCTTTTTTTAAAGGATTTTGTTAATAATTATTCAGAAAAGTCAGTATTGTCTGATTTCTTATTTTGATTATTTCTAAAATAATAATTTACAGCTAAATATATTATATTAGTCCCAAAGAAATTATCATCTTTTTTTAATTTTCTCTCAACCATGATAGAATTTATGCCAAATTTTTGAGGTTCCAAAAGGTCATATTTAATATCAATAATTTCATTTGTGATACAATTGTTGGAGTACTCTTTGTACTGATTAGTCATAATTCAGCCATCACAAAATTATACATTCTTAATTTAAAAGGACACCCAATCTCTTTAGAATTTAGAAAACTGTAAAATGTTTTAGCATAAATTTTTGGTTTTTTTAATAACAATCTCTTAAAAAAATCTAAATTTTTTCATTTAACTCGTTCTATTCCAAATCCCACTCGAGAATATAAATTTTCGTTTATAATAATATATCCGATCAAATTTAAATTAATGACAAGGTAATAAAATGAAATTATTATGATAGTTAAATAGTAACTAAGTTAATCCGATACATAAACAATAAAGATTAATATTCTCTATTTATTACAGCACAAGTTGAAATTTTCAATACTGATTTTTCGAATCACGAATCTTATACTTACATCAAGCCCAAAATCCAAAATTATTTGCTTAATTAGTTTTAAATATTTTAAAAATTTATCGGATTTTCTACATTAAAATTTTTAACAAGAGTAAATGTTTAAATTAGATTTTCTTTAAAATATCGCGTGGTTTTATTAGTCAGCTTAAAAAGGCGTTTTTTAAAAAATAATAGCTTAATTTGTCACAAAAGCCCTATTGGAGGAATAAAAGTGGCGTTTTTTCTTAAATTGCCGTATTAAGAAATAGTTTCCATAAATTAATTATATGGGAAATTCCCTTTTAGAGCCGACACTATCCACGTAAAATTTTCTACATTCTTACTTTGGAAATATACCAGTGGGATATTGTATAAAATCATTGAGCGATTTTCTGTTGGAATTGCAAAAATAAAATTTATATTGGCAAAATGTTGAAATTTTACTAGAGCTAATATGTTTTTATTAAACATTTTTGGTTTTGAGGTGATATAAATTGCTACTAATTAATAGTTCAAACAGCATAAAAAAAGTCAACTCTTAAAAAGAATCTCCCATATAACCCTAATTCATTTGTTTCCAAAGATGAAATCGATAATAATTCCATACTGAAGTCTGGAAAACTGGGATACTGAAAGTAAGTTCATTTTTAGAGCAGGAAAAAAATTTCATACATGAATAATAATCCTTTTCTTTCTATGCCTGATAAAATGGTTTTATTTAATATAGTTTGTTTGTGTTCAATTTATAAATGAGTTAGTGTCAAATCTGTGTTATAAGAAAAGATATACAGATCAATTATAGAAAAAAAGTAGCTGGATGTGTACTTTATCAAATAGACAGTAATTATGCTAAGGTGTTTTTTTATACTACAATAAGATAATAAATTTTAGATGTGAATGATCATTCCAGATCAGGATTAAGATCCAAATCAAGTAAGAATCCGTTTGATTCGATTTCGAAATTGTTCTCTTGCTCAATGTAACCAATATTTTCGATTTCAGGAATTTCTTCTGTAATGGAAGTTTAAAAAGGTGTAATTAGAAATGTTGTAAATATGAGAATAAAATAAATACCAGTAGCATCTTCAGCTGTCGTGGCTTGTGTAGAATTGTATTGGTTAATAAGACCGGCCCTCATAGCTAATTCTATGGGATAAGGTGGCTCTGCAGGAAGTAATGAGTTCCCCGAATCGTAATTATGCGGGGCTGACGTGAATGAACTTATCCTTTTGGCATAGCTAATCAAATCTTCTAAATTATTATCGACTAGGAAAGTTACAAAAAATTGAAGTATTAGTTTAAATTTAAAGTTTTAATGGTAGTTTAATTTTTTCTGTTTAGAATTTCAAAAAGAATCGTAAATAAAAAAACCTTCGGTATAAATCTTATTTTTTTTTGCACTATTTTCAGAAATTAATATTTCAGCTTGAAGCAGCTTTTTCGATTTGTAATATTTTTCTACCAATTCTCTTTTGATCATATCGACTTTAATTGTATTTTTTTGTACTTGGAATATCTGTCTTTGTAATTTTTGATGTTGATCGATCTTAGAGTTTATAATGTTCAATCTTCTGTCTATTTGAATAAGACTGGATACGAGTTTCTTCCTCTGCAGACTAATGGTTTCCTGGTTAGCATTACTGACGCCTAAAACATCGAATGATGAAAGCAATGCTCTGAACGTCTCATTATAATCGTTTATTGTTTTATTGAATAAGCTTATTAGTGATGCGTTTTCAGTATCCATTGCGTTAGATGCATGCAAAGATTGCTTATAAATCATCTTTGCAAACTTCTACATTAATAAGGTTGTACGCACAAAAAATTATTTATTTTCCTGCCAATATGAGCAATCAGTTATAATGTATTGTTTTCGATATCAGAGCTATTGATCTACATAACACTGTACCTATTGTATTAACCAATTATCTTTAGTATTTGGATTCAGTTAACAAATAAATATTGTTTTATTCTCACATTTGGAGATTATTTGACAGGCTGAAACCCGTACACAAAGAGTTAATAGATTTTTTTTTAAAACATACTATTGGCTTAATAATTCTGTGAAACTTTCAAAGTTATGATAAATGTGAGATTCTCATATTGGGCCGAAATTAATTATTATATTTTTACTCTTTCCTAATTTGGAAAACCGATATTTTAAATGTATAAAAATTGTTGGTTAATCTGGAATTGGAATCACAAATAAAATCTGCTATTGTCAAAATTCTGAAAATTTATTATAGTTTCTCTACTTTTTCAATTTTTATTGGTTTAGTGATGGTTTAATTTTATTTTGGATAATGGGTTGGATTTATTTTTTTTGTATCACGGAATATTATTGTAAGATAACATCATTAAAAACTATACTAAAAAAAATGTAAAAATGAAAAATACGTATAGAAAGGAGCTATTGTCCTAGCTACAATAAGCTCCTCCGCCGGACTACCGGCTGCGTACCTACGGGAAAAGGGTTCAATCTATCACCCGAAAGACCCCCCTGGCATTGCTTCAAGTAGACTGGATGACTGAGGTTACGTGCAGTCAAGAATTAAGCTCTTTTTCAGCGAAAAATAGTTCATTGAATCCACTGAGCTCCTAGTCAGATCTTACTTCTAAGAGGATTAATAAAATTAGGCTCCTACCCAAAAGTGGGATTGATCGATATGGCTTTCCTACAAATAGCTGTTAGACGCTGAGATCCAACTGACTGTCGAACGCTGGACTTGTGCACTAGAATATGTCTCAGCTGTGCTAAACGATTGGTTCCTCCTGTTTCTAGATGGTCCTCCTCTGGAATCACTGTCCTCCGAATCGCTGTGCGCTGTCTCCATTACTCCCAACCAAGAATAGTACAACGCTGCGTGAATTTTTGGTCTAGTGTACTTCGAAAAGTACATTATTAA
>LSSL01003506.1:0-19328 GCA_001953115.1 Smittium mucronatum | reverse complement strand
TTGGGGGGGGGGGGGGGGCAATTTGGGTTATGGACACGTCCTAGTTTCTTAGTTTTTCTGTAGTTGACAGTTTCTATCACCCAAAATGCAGAAGTAAACAGGTTTAAAATTTGTATTTTTCTTAATTTGCTATTAGGGCCGAAAATTGGCTATTAACCCATTCCATAGATGTCAAAACAAAGTACCAAAAAATAAGAACAAAAATTGAAATCGGCCTATCACAGCAAAAGGAATTCGGATTAAGAATTCCATGGGTTGAAAAACTTTTTTTTTTTCAGTTTAGAAAATTCAATTTTGTTTGTTTAAAAAAAATTGTTAATTTTATGATATAATTGGCAATATTTTGATTTTTTTATCACTTTTGCAAATATTTTCGAAAATCTGATCATTTTTGCAAATGAACCTTTTTAAAAAAAATTGATTTTTGAAAAAGCTTAAAAGAGGTGTTATAATAAACTAAGATCAAAAACTTATTATTTCTCAGTGTCTAAATTTTCTTTGAATTTTCTTTTATATATATTTTTTAAAAATCAAACAGTTTAATCCAATAAGTGCTTTTGTTTTTCTGTTTATTTATTTTAGTGATGATTCGAAATTTTAGCTGTAATGTTTTGTTACTAGTTACTTTTTTATAGATTAAGAGAGCCAAGTATCTTTTCCTTTTTTAAATTTATCTGCCATATAATTGAAAAATGATCACCCAATAATTGAAAATTGATCAGATTTTTTGTGTAATATATTTTTTTCTAAATTTAAAGTGCTAATTTTTTTTCTGAAAATGCTATATTCTAATACCCCTTCTTCCCACTCCAAACCAATATTAAATCCAAAAAAGTCTATTGTTAAAAATAATTATAAATCTGTTCAATTTGTTATTATCTTTTAATCCTTGTCTAAAATATGATTTATTCTAAAAAAGTATCCACTTTGAAAAGCTAAATAAAGTGTAATCATGTTCTAAAGGTTGAGGGTTTAGGGAAATGAAAACATGATTGTGGTTATTAACATCTGGCGAAGCTGGATACATAATACAAACGATATCCAATTAAAAGAATTATCATTTATCAATAAAAAAACTATGTGATGATCATCCAATTATTAAATAGTAGCAGCAGATAGTGGAAAATTTAAAACATTATTGGGTTATATTCCTTTTTTTTTAAAAAAAAAAATACTATACGAAAACAAATTTGAAATGACCAATTGGTGCATTTTTTTTCGAGTGACAAGTTTGGAAATGGGTAAATGCTGTTTGCAATTGTATTTTTATAGTAAAAGGGAATTCAAGAAAATTTTACAATAAGGGTTAGAGGAATATATACCGTTGAAAATGTCGATCGAGAAAAGATTAGAACTAGAATCAGCAGAATTAAGAAAGCTCCAAACAGGTAAAGTATCTATTTAGACTGGGATATGGTTTTACTCTTGTTTTTTTATAGAAAAAGTTGATTGTAAAAAACATATACTCAATCTATACTTATTTAGAGTATTCGAAATTAATTGAAGGGCACCAGAAATTAACATCCCAACTATCCGAAAACGAGCTAGTTCAACAAGTATTATATATATTTATATATACCTGCCAGTGATTTTTTATGGAGTTGAAAATATTTTAATAATGGGTTATTGATTATAGGAATTTAAACTGCTTGATGAAGATTCTAAGGTGTTTAAGATGATAGGACCAGTACTGGTTCCACAAGATAAGGATGAAGCAACTTTGAATGTTGAAAAAAGGATAGAATATATCAAACAAGAGCTGGGTAGAGTGGACAAACGAATATCTACACTTGCGACCGAACAAGAAAAGAAAAGCAGCGAGATTTACAAGCTACAATCACAGTTCCAAGGTCTTATGGCCACTAAAAAGGCATGAATAAAAAAATCGTTTTTGACTTTCTTTTATTTGTTAATATAGCGAAATTTATTTAGCTGAAGCATTTATGGAAAAAAGATGTGAATAATGATACTTGTTTTTTTCAGAGCTTTTTTTGTAGAAAAAAATAAAAAGAGGTAGATATCCATCAGGGGAGGGTTTTAATTTCATTTGATAGTTGGATTGCAGCATCAATGACGGATTGAGATATCCCTAATCTTTTACAGGCTCTAACATGACTGAATAGTTGGTCAGGAGTATCTAAAGAATATATAGCTGCGACAGTAACAAGTTCTTTTTCGACGTGAGACAATATGTGATCCTTTGAAAGAATGTCCGAGTACTCAGCCTCGATAACAGAGTACACGAGATCGGGATGAAAATCATCGATCCTGGAGAGAAGTTTGTCAGTAACGTGCCCATAAGTCTGGGAAAAGTGGTCAAAACCAGAAATATACCGAGGTGTATTTTCAGTGAAATAGGGTTTGGACTCTGAGAACTGATTAGTCTCCATTGGAACTGTGCTAGTTGGCAAATGACGAGTTCTGGACAGTTTCATCCATAGCTGAGTATCAAGTCCAGCTTTCAACTCTTTCATTGCAACCAGAGTCTATTTGTGAACCATTAATAACTTTTAAGCGCAAATGGAGGAATTATATGAAATAGCTTACGAGTGGGAAACCAACGGTGTAAACATTTGTGAACACGGCTTCACGAACTTTTTCAGCTAGATAGATGATCTCAGGCGAGTATATTGTCTTACCATCTGCATCAGTATCTGATATGGAAGAATTGGAAATATATTCTTTAATTAGAACTGGAATTACATTTGCACGATTCTTCACAGTGAAGCAACTTGTCTATATTTCAAGAATTCAATCATAGTTATATTTGGTGGAATATAAACGATAAAGAGAATAAGTTCCGTTTTTAAAAGTAGAGAAAGACGGGAAAATATTCATTAGACCCTTACAGCTAAAAGTATAGCAACCTCGATTCCCAACGTGTCCTTATACTTTATTATATCACTGTAAGAAAACATTTGAATTTACGTACATAAAAAGGCGTTTCTACTAATAGTGATCAACCAAAGCAGCAAAAAAGAAAGAAATACTTTTCAGTAAAAAGATGACCGATAGTTGAATCTTGAACTACAGATTATTACAAACGTTTTATACCACGACAGCGATTCAAAGAACTAAAGATAACAGTGCCGCTCGACTCTTTATCGTTATCATTAGATATTATTGGCGGGCAACACTATTAAACCCCGTGAGTAAAAAGCAGTAATAAAAATCCGTACAAGGTATAAAAAAGATAGTATCTTTTGTTTTAACAAGCTCTTCTGTCAGTATACAAACTGTGTAACTAAGAGAAATTTGGGACAAAACCGCTATCCGATATACCCCGCCCGGTATTGCATAAGATTGTAAGATGATTGAGACTATATGTAGTCGTTAATTAAACTGTTAGTCAACGAAAATGAGTTCACTGATATGGTTTAGCCCGATTAGAGCTTGTCTCTAACAGGATAAATAAAACGTAGTGTATTACATAAAAAATATCATCTCTGTTCAGTCCTCCCTATGAAAAGCTGCTAGGCACTGAAACTATGTCTTACTGACAAATCCAAGACCATTCGTTTAGATAACGCACCAAATGCGCAGATTTCAAATCGGGTCCGACTGCCCTAGATTTTTACTAACACTTTTTCTTACCCACGAGTCGCTTAACCCCTTCAAGGCCAATGGATAAAAATGGCTTTCGTATTTTATATAATTCTACCACTTAAAAAAGTAATACTTGTACATTGTTGGATAAATCAGGAAATTCGGCCAATTGAAATAGTTAAACAATAATATGAGTGATGCAGGAATTTGGACCCGGAAAGGGTTAAAGATATTCATTCATCACCCTGCCTGTCATTTGACTTCGACTGGAAAAAATAAACAATTGATCGCATATTTTCTGTTGGAGTTTAATATGATACGCTTAAAACCCTATTGTGGTTTTATCTATTAGCGAATAAGGGCTAGATATGCTATTTAAATGGGTCTGATCCACTCAGAGCTCAAAATGACGTCAAACATCATTTGTTGGTAAATATGCGAAATTGATTATCACTTTTTATTTGTGTTATTAACGTGTATGGGCCGAAAAATAGATGTCATCTCTGACTGTTCCGAAAGAAATAGTTGAGGCAAAAGTCAAACTATTCTATTTCTATTGGATATTTTTTGCGAAGAAAATTTATATGCAAACTCAACATCGGAGTATCTCATTATATCGACAATTATAAAGATATTTTATAGGTGTAATGAATATTTATTTGTTAAATAATGCCCAATGGTGTTTGACATACGAGTTCATTAGATAATATTGATTTGTGAAAAGGAATCGAGAAAAAAAAACGATTAGTAAAAGAGTGTGATTCGGAGCAAATAGCAATTCGCAAGGAAGAAAAATGAAGTTATGAGAAAGTAAATTTTCGAAAAAAAAAAATTTCGAGATGCTAAAGCAGATGTTTTTTTATTTTTATTTTATTTGTGATCTCAGAGTCTAGATTTCTGCATCAACTACTATATCTGTAATTCGTTTATATTTTCTGTAAATTAATATAATCTCTTTTATACATAAACTGCAACTGATATTTTTATCCTAATTTACACTTCTCTTTACAGTTTTTTGAAAATACTTGACTATAGCACTTTAGTTGATATACCTGTCGAAATCTCGAATTTATTCTTGATATATCATTCATAGGAGCTAATTGAAGAAGGCTGATTATTTTCTAATAGGCGCTTGTACACTTACACATATTTCTCTGAATAAAACGTTTTCACCCCCTTCTTCCGCCCCACTACAAATAGTTTTTACAGCCATCTCTTCGGAACTTCAGATAGGTGATTTGTCATTATTAAATAATATTCTTGGGAATCCAGATAGCAGTATAATTAGCAATGCCAGCAAAAATAAAACCCTCACAAATACATACCGGAACCCCTCACCCAATAGCTGGGGCTTCTAAAATAGTCAAAAGTTACTCTTCAGCTTCTCCGAACAGCACAAAAGTATCTTCTAAAACGCCAAATGGAAGCAAATCTCTATCGAAATCCACTCCCTCCAGCAAAAGCGTGACTAAATCAACAACCAAACTTGCTAACAAAGCTAATATCAAACAAGATATAGATCCTGTAAAACTTGATTTTCATAGCTTTGGTATGCCTTTGTTACGAAAGTATAAGCAAGTGTATAAGCTTAACGTTAAGGCCAGAGCTTCAAAAGATGATTTGGTCCTAGCTGTCAATTCTCATCATGATCAGCTTCCTGTGGATGAAGTTGATACCATCGCCCGCTTTCTGTTCAATATAAGGAATAAACGCCATTTGTGAATAGCGTTCTCCACCTTATTCTTCTCCTCTCCACCCTCACTTTAATTCCGCGCATATATCAACCCCACTTTTTTTATCTGCTATTATCTTTCAGACCATTTCTCTTTCCTCCATTTTCCTATATCACTCACATCAATAAAATTTGCCACGCTGTTATCCAATCTTCTTTTTTCTGAGGCCCTTTTCGTTTACAAATTTTCTCAATTTATTATGTAACCAATACTTACAATCATTTTCTGTGACCTTCCTCTCTGTTTTGATTTATTATCCAATACAATTTAATTACATCTTCACCTTCACGTTGTAAAACCCAATTAGAAACTCTAATTTAGAGGTCAGCCCTTTATGTTATTAAAGTTTACAAGTAATCTGCTCGCCTTTCACTCGCAATAGTAAGCAAATTACAAATGGGAGATTCTCTTTGAGAGCTGACACTTCCGCATTGAATTTCTACATCTTTCCTAATTTGGAAAAACTAACGTTTAATAATGTATAAAATTATTAGGACATCGAACTGGAATTACAAAAGTAATCCTCTATTGGCAAATTCCTCAAAGGCTATTGAAGCCAGTATACTTTTCTACTTTTATTGGTTTGAAGAAGTGGTTTCATTTTCAGCCAACTGTATAAACAATAATAAGTCTGATCTTGAAAAGAATCTCCCAAATTGAAAAGTTTTGTAAATAGTCAAATAGAAACGACTCAAAAAATACATTAGGGTGATTTGAACTCATAAATAGGTTAAATGGCACAAATCCCATTTTTAACCCATAGATGACTTAAATTATTCGGGAAATTTTTGGCAAATAGAATATATGACTTTAGGTTAGAAAATCATTACTTAGCCCCTTCATGGCCGATGGTGCAAAAAATGACATTCACTTTTTACTCAATGTTTTTATTAGAAAAATATCATTTGTATTCTATTGGAATAATCAAAAATTCGGGACAATTGAAATTTCCAATTTACACAAATAGGAGTGAAGCTTGAGTTTGTGCCCGGAAAGGGTCAAGTTGGACCTTATGAGATTGATGAATCTCTTTTCTTTATCACTGATTTTTATTGGCAGATAATAAAAGACATCAAAAAAAAAATTTCAAACATTATTGCGGCCTAAATTGTTGCTTACTGTATTTGGTAGATCAATCTATTTTTGCAAGGAGAAATAATTTATTATATCATCTATAGCAAATGAATAGAGCTAAAATTCATTAGTGCCCTGAAAAACAAAATTGCTTCAGTACTTTCCCAAAAAGCCACAAAAAATAAACAAGTTACATGATGATCTCAATAATCAATTTTATTGGTCATATGTAGAAAATCATTCAATGCAACCTTTCCGGGTCCTTAAATCAATTGAATTACTATTTGACAGATTTTTAATGGTAAAGACACTTTATAATATACCCTGTTTCAGTGAAAATTCCGAAACATTGTTTTTTATCCAATAAAAGTGAAATTTTATGATAAAAAAAATAAGCTGAACTAAACGCCATTCAAATTCCTAATTGGGATATTAGAAAAAAGAAAATGCATTTTTATTTTGCTCAATAGAAATGACTAAATTTGATTTAACAATATCTATGGATAATTTTAATCTATAATTAGCCAGTGAAAGTGATATGAAACAAACTACCATCTTCATTAAGAATCCCCCATTTGTTTAATCTAACATATTCCATTTGATGATTTTTATAATAAATCCAATCACATAAGTTTTCCCAAAATAAAATGTTTGTAAAAACTGAAAATTGAGTGTCATTTTTGTACATCCTTCCTTAACCCTTTCCGGGCCCAAATTTAAGTCTCGCTCCTATTTGCTCAAATAAACACTTTCAATTGGCTTAGCTTATTGATTTAACCAATAGTATACAAATAATATTAGTCTAATGAAAACATTGAGCAAAAAGTGAAAGCCATTTTTTGTACCATTGCCCCTGAAAGGGTTAAAAGGGTTAAATATGCCTGCTTGAACAGTATAACTGTCATTTATGCCAAAGTAAATTAAACATATCTGAGTAATAAATGTATAATTGGTTTGGTTGTGATAAAAATCCAACTATAGCATAATTTATCACAAGTTACAATTTCAGGTAGATCCAGAATACTCATCTTGTAATATTCCACTTTTGTTATTTACTTCTACTTTGGGTAGTCTATTTTGAGACGGTATTTATCATCTAAAAACTCTCTAATATTTAACTTGAAAGAGATATATTAAAACATCTTGAAATTTATTGGATAAAAATGACCGTGCGTATCAAAGGATTTTTTTTTGTCTTGGAAAAAATGTTCTGGGATTCACCTGGGATTTTTATTGGCAATAATGGATATAGTATTTGTCCCATATAACCCGAGTGTATATTTTAACAAATAGCTAGCAAGAAAAAAATTGGTCCAATTTCAAAGGAAATAGTTTTGTGATGTAAAAAGGGCTGGTTAAAACATCGCGTATTTAGTGAGCTCAGGAAAAAATCAGTAATATTCTCAAGATTTAAAATCTAGCATTTAAATTCGTGATAAAAAAAACATATTCTATTTTAGTTCAAAATACAAATAAATTTTATTCGAGAATAAATATCTATAAAACTTTATGATTTTTATACGCCCATAAAGAAATAATTCACCAATAAAAATTTTTGAACATATTTATTCGCTAATAATTTATCAAAAAAAAAAATGGACTATGAACTTTTAGAAAATATAATTGATTTCGATTGAATAAGTGTATTTTTCAATTAGCTCTTTTTTTTAAAAAAAAAAAAATTAAATCTTTTTCAAATTTCCATTAGAAATCATCACACAGTTATTAATTTATTAGTCTGATAAAAAAATTGTGACCTTTATTTGAAATAAATTCTAAATATAGATATATACTCCAAATTAATAAAAATAAAACCAGCTTTATCAAAAATTTTCAAAAACAAAAAACCTTAGTAAAAAGCGGGAAAAAAATAGAAAAATTATCGAATTCGGGCTATTTTGGGTAGATCGCGTTGTATTGAAAATATTTGTTCAGTTGAGGTACAATCATATTTCAAAATATGGCGAATATATCAAAATAATGGTTAATTCAAAAATGGCTTGGTTTTAATTAAGTTTACTGTTGAAAAGCAAAAATTTACGAATTTTTACAAGTTTAAATGTATTTATATCCGAAAAGTTTGCTTTTTTCTTCATTTTCAGACTGTTAATAAAAAAAAACTTTCGGGTGGTTTTTTTAACGAACTTATGGGCTTTGCGTCTTTTTTATGAATTACTTTCCCCTTAAATTTAAGATTGTTTGTCTTTATATTAATAGTAATAATTAAACTTTTCGATTTTCCAAAAAAAAATAGTAGTAATTATTTTTTTATATTTTATCTCCAACATATTTAACTTATTAAAAAAAATCGTTTAATATTTAATTTTATTTCTGTAAAATTAACTTCACTCACAGAATAGTTTATAGTATTATTAATGCTATGTTTCCATTATATCTAAACGCTTTTGAATAAAACCAAAATATATATATATATATTCAAAAGAATATAAATGAGAATTTTAGTGTCTTCTTTCATTTAAAAGCGTTATTTTTTCTTATATTAATAAATCTTGCAGTTTTATTAATCTGAAGAATTCAGAAAATATATGTAAATATATACCAAAAAATATAATTATAGATTCTGGTAGTCTTAGGGAATCCAACTCTAAATATGAATTCTAAAAATATATATCAGATAAAGGTGAGTTTGAATTATATTTATATATTGTTAGAAAATTTTAATCCGCAAACTTTCATCTCGATATAATAACAGTTTAATACTAAACTGAAGAAAATTTCAGTTTTTTTTTTTTTTTTATAACATATTTTTTTCTGAAATTCTCCCATCGATTTAAATAGACCTTTATCCCAATCAAATGGGTATTTTTCATTAAATTTTTTTTTATTAAAAATAATATGAATTTAGTAATTTAAAAAAGGCTAAATTTTAAACTTAGTCTTATTAAGCTTTAATCCGTTGTTTTGAAAAATTTAAAATCCAATATATCACTATTGGAACATTTAAATAATTTTCGAATAAAATAAGAATTTATCAAATTTACGCACGTAAATTTTTGGGAAGCTTTTTGAATCTTTTTGAATCTGTTTTTTTGAAAATATGTAAAAACTGAATTCCAATAGCCACTCATTAGTAATATCTTCATCTAGAAGAGTCTTTAAAAATCATATCAAATCAAAAGAAAAAGGTTATTATTTCTGTAAAAAACTATACAAATTATCCTTAATTTTTTTAAGAGACAATTTTTTTAAAAAAAAATTATTTATATTCGCTTAAAATATAATTTACGGTTTATTTATTTTTAACTTGTTTAGATTAATTATCTTTAGGCAAAAATTAATAAAGATTAAGGATTATACAATAATTTTTTTAATTTTAATTCTTCAAAGAATCTTACATTGTGTTTTGTTAAATAGTTAATAAGACAATAACTTTTTAATCATTATTAAAAAAAATATTAATATTGAGCAAATTCATGTAAATTTTATAAATTTCAGTAAAGTAGTCAAAAAATGCAATAAATTATCTTTTATAGAAAGCTATACGTGAGAATTGATGATTAATTGAGAATGAAAACAACTAAAAATTTTAAAATTTATATTTACACGTACTATCAATTAATAAATGGGTTTAAATAGAGGTTTAATCCCGAATTTAAAATATTTAAATTTTTTCGTTTCGAAAACGATCACGTATTTCAAAAATACGAACACTTTTGAATATAAAAATAATGAGAAAAAAATCGAAAAAAAATAAATTGCAATTAGCATTTCAATATACTTGATTAAATATCTGAATCAAAAATACAAACAGGAGTAACTCATGTGAGAATTAAAAATATTCATTATACTTTAAAAAATGTAAAAATACGCATTAAAAAATACAGAAATAATCAATAAGGGTTTTTTTAAAAACTTGCCTAAAAGTGTGTGGTAACCAATTTTATACACATTTAATTTAAATTGAATTTCTTGAACCCTATTTTTTTTTAAAGAGAAGATTGACTTTAAAGGCTCTTAACGTGTGGTTGTTTATATCTCAAAACCAGATAATCTTAGAGGTTTGATAATATATAGATAAAATATGAAAATTATTTCCTTAACAATTACACAACATGCTGACCCAAAATTCAAATTTGTAAAAGTTGTATATATTAAAATCATACCATTAGTAAGTGCAATTATCTAAAATACTATTTCAGTATTTTTTTAAGTTATAATTAGTTAATATAGAGAATCTTATTTATAGACTGTTAATTTTATGAAATGTAATTTGAAACCATCAGAATCATAGTTTCCAATAATATTTTTTGTCGCTGATTCATATCTAAGAAAAAAAAATTATGACAGAAAAAGTCCTATTTATAGACAAACATAATTAATTACTGGTTTCATTCATCAAAAAATATCGGCGATGTTTTAAAAAAAATTAATTTAACTTAAGAAGAATTATTTTACCAATAAATATGTGCTATATATATTATTATATTATTATTTTTTAAAAAAAATCGTATTGGTGCCAAGACTATTAATTCTTTCCACCGATTTTACAAATGATTATCTTGAGAGAATTGATCTAAACGCAAATAATAAATTATAATGATCAAATATAACTAAATAATTCCGATTATATTTAATTAACTAGACGAAAAAGGTAAAAAATTTGAGTATATATCGTCTAATAAACCTATAAAACAAGAAAAAAATTTGAATATAAAATTCCAAAATCAATACTATGGAATACAAAAAATTTTCCTATTTCATTTCTTTCCATAAAAAATAATTCGTATCTCATTATTTTTTTTTAATAGGTTAATTTTTAATAAAAGTAATTCTGCTTTTTTATGACCGTTTTAATATTTTATCAAGCTTAATATATATTCAATATTAATTTAAGTGATCACATCCAGTTTATTTATCATTTAAAAATTTCTAATAGATGAAAATAGGTAACACTGAAGAAATTTGAAAATTTTGGCGTTTTATATTCAATTATGCATTATCAAAAAATTTTAATTTGATAAAGAAATATCTAGAAAATATAATAAATAGGCAAAATTTACTATTATAAGATAGAAATATATATAAAAGACTAGTCAAAGATTAAATGATTAAAATTTTTAGATTTCTGGACATAGATCTCAAAATCTTTGAACATTCGGGATTATTTACAAAAGGACACATTGGCAAATATTTTTGAGCTGATCTCTAAGAAATATATGTTTATTATTACTAATACTAAAAGTATGACGTGATGATGAATAAAATTCAATTATTTTATTGGTTCTTATAACAGAAAATGTAAAATTTACCTATTCCTTCTATAATAAAACTGATACTATATTTTTTACTGAAAACAAAATATATATCTAAAAAAGTTTAAAATAATTAGATTATTTAAAAAATACATATAAATATATACATAAAACAGTGACTTAGGCCATAGCTCAAGAATATAAAATGTATCAATAATGCGTGGTGAGTTATTTAGTATTAAATTTATAAAAATATATTAGTATAACCGAAAAAACAAATATTGTATTAAAAAAAGAGTCTATAAATAAATTCGTTTGGATTAAATCTAATATTTTTTTAAAAAAATTCATTTTTTATGGATATGTAAATTGAAAACCCCAATAATCTGATTACATCAGGTACTTTTAGCTGTCAATGAACTGTTTTGAATTATAAGGAAAAAAATTCCAACGAAACATTTATTTATTAATAAATAATAAAATCCTCTTGAATATCTAATTATTCAAAAAATTCAAAAAATTGTTATCAGAACTTTCTTTGTAGGTTTTGATAATAAAATTTACCTAGATTTAGTTTGTGATAGCTTTATTTTAACCAATAAATTTTATTTTTATTTCTTTAATAAATCTAATAATTCAAATAATAGGCTATATGTTCAATTAATCCAATAGATGGGCTTTATAATGCCTTAAAATTAGAATAATTTATCTAAATTGGTTTTAAAAAAAACTATAAAATAAAACTTTTTTATTAGCCCCCTTACGATTTTTATTTGATTCTTTAAAGTTCAGTCGAAATTTAAATAATTTAAACAAAAATTTTATATAGAAAATATTCAAAAATATTCCAAATTAATATAAATATATGAATTTTTTTCAGTACAATTTATATTTAAAATGTATGTTGTAATGTAGATTAGTGTGTTTTAAATACATCAGATAAAATTTATTGAAGCTTTTTTTACTTTTTTCAATTTTTTTTAAAAAATATTTGAAAGTAAAATTTATTTCTATTGATTTTGATTACATAATAAAAATGCGTACTATTATATTTAAAGGTAAAAAATTATTTTGTGGCCTATTAATATATAAAATAACTTTTAAATATCAAATAATGAAGGCAAAAATCTTTTTTCTTAATTTTGAACTTTGATAAATGATTTTTTTTATGATTTTGTAACCAAAAACAAAACTCCAATTAAAAAAAAATAAGAAATTCAAACTGTGCGTATAAATAGTAACTATAAAATTTAAAATCCATTGATATAATTATATAATATTATAATAGTTTTTTTGTATTAAGTTAGGGTCCTGAATAAATTCATATTTTATTTTTTTCCTAAAAAGTTGTTAAAATGTTTTATCCAATGTAATTATGATAGCCGTTTTCATCAATAATAATTTCCAACTTAGAAAAAATAACAATAATAAGCACTAAATTATAATTAAATTATACATCTAATATAAAATTTTCCTGTTTAATTTTATTAAAATTCTATTGGATAAAAATTCGGAACATAGACATCTTTCATAAGAAATATAGCGTTACTAATAAATAAATAAATTAAATGCAAATATTATTAAGGAATAAAGATTATATATAGAAATAACTATATGTTTCTATTAGAGAATAGCATATATATAAATACAGAAAATAGAAAATTAGAAATATTTAATTATAATTTTAATGCCACAATTTCTTAGTATTAGAGTAATTATAAAAAAAAAATTAATTAATAAATAATTTTTTTTTAATTTATGAATAACTTTATAAGATTTTTTTTTTTTGGAATTTATTTATTTATGGTATGTATAAATCCCATTAAGTATATATTGTTTTTTTTAAATTAAATTA
The DNA here is from genome assembly GCA_001953115.1 of Smittium mucronatum. Taxonomy (NCBI): domain Eukaryota; kingdom Fungi; phylum Kickxellomycota; class Harpellomycetes; order Harpellales; family Legeriomycetaceae; genus Smittium; species Smittium mucronatum. The sequence goes on along the minus strand of LSSL01003506.1, from coordinate 5,907 downwards.
TCCTTAAAAAAATTAAACTCATTTTTACATTTGAAAAATTGAACCTATTGGGCTATTAATATAAATTTTTTTAGTAAAATTTCTAAATTTCTCTATAATTATTTAGTTTTAGCATTTTAATTTTGAATACTTGTTTGAAAATATATTTACATACATAATATACATCATTTGATAGCCAAAATATTAATAATAGGGACAGAAAAGTATCATAATATCATTTTTTCTAAAATAATTTTAAAAAAACCGCTATGGGTTAAAATAAGATAGTATAAATAAGACATCTACTAAACCCACATGTTCTTAAATAAACACTATATAAAAAATCAAAAAATATATATATTATCGGAAGTTCAATATTTGAGTCACATGGACATAATATAAATCCTAAATTATTATAAATTTAAATTTATGATTTTTAAAATAGTTTCGTATTGTAATTTTGGATTTTTAATTGAATTTTTTTAAAAAAAACTCAGTTTTGATTGATATTTTCATTATAATTAAACGGATAGAAATCATGTTATTGTTTGGTGTAGGTTTCAATGAATTTTATTTAATATATTTTATCTAATTATTAACATTGAAGCTTTAATCTTTAAGAATTAAAAAAAGAAGATTGATGTGAAAATTCAACTCGGTTAAATTAAATTCATTTTTACGAACTAAATTAAACATAAAAAAAGAAAATCTTATTGAGGGAAGACAGTTTGATTGTAATAGAATTTATATTAGATAATGTGTTGGATTCGAATACCTGGAATAACCAAAAAAAAAGGTACAATTGGGTGACCCAGATATGGACAAAAGCTAAAAATCACATAGATATCCTTCAAGAAATATGAAAAGATAATTGGATAAGATTAATTTCTTATTATATAAATTGAATACAGGTATCTCTCGATATTCGTAGATAATTCCCAAAAAAAAAAATCTCGTGAGTTAGAAATTGTTTAAATCAAAATGGAAATATGCAGGTATTGCAGCCAAATGGTGGGAAAAAAAATAATAAAAACCGAAAATAATGAAATAAATATCCCCATTTACTTTGGTTGGGTGAAAAAAAAACAGAAAAAAATCTCGTATAATTGATTTCAAAATTCAAAAAGAAAAGAAAAGAAAAGAAAATTAATTGGAAATTAATAATTTGAATGAAGAAATATCTAATTTTGTTTATAATTCAAAACTTTTAAGCGAAATCTCCCATATTTTTAACAAAAAATAATTATAATCTAAATCTCTATAAGGCTAAAATACGAAAAAATATTCTAAACATTAAAACCTATGAAGATTTTCTTTTTTCAATTTCCGTTTAAAAATAAGCATATTTGGAGTAAATATTAGGGTTCTAAAATGTAGGAAGGTGTAGGAATATAAATAAGATCTCTCTGAGTATTTGAATGGATGAATAAAATAGAAATGAGTATTTAATAAGAAATTTCCAAAAAATTGATACCTACTAATCGACGAATTCTTATTCTAATCTAAGAATTATGGCGATTAAATCCAAAAATCAGATAATTTTACAATTTATTATTGTATATACTTTATTTATTCTTTATAGAGCGACTAAAATCCACCTTTTAGAGCTAAATTTAGGAATAAACTCCGGTTTTATACATATATCAGACTAGTTAAAATATTTAGAATTACGCTTAAGAGAAATTTCATTTAAACATGAATTCATAATTTAAATTTTGCATTTTAGGAAACTAATTCTGAGTAAATATCCCATATTTTTTATCTGGAAATATAATATTTAAGGCAAGGATATTTTTTTCATTAATAAAAAAACTGAAGTTTAAGATTATCATCTTAAAAATCTTATACCATATATTAATATCTAAATGCATATCTCGGGTTATAAAATATATATTTCGAATATGATCGTTGCGAAAATCTTTATTAAGATCTAGAAATCCGTTTATTGAGTTTAATATGACCTTTTTTATTTTTTAAGTATAAAATCAAAAGCTCTGAGAATGACTTTATCTTAAAATAAAATTCCGTGATCCAAAAAAAAAAATAAGAAAAAACTCTGATCTTTTTGAGATTTTTTTCTAAGTTTTTAGTTCCAATGTTAAAAAATAAAAATTGGGGAATACTAAAATGAAAGAAAAAATTATAAAATATCAAAATAAGTTATTGAATAAAAATAAAGTCGATTTTATTTCATTAGAATAACCAGTCCCAGTTTAAAATTTATATCATTGAAAAATCCAATAAAAGTTATTTTTCTGAACGAAAAAAATTTTAGATCAACATTTGTATTATTTTTTTCAAATCGCGAACTACTTTATGGTAAATTTGAAGTGAAATTTTTGTGGCTTTTTTAATCTTTCCCGGCTTAAATGGAATTTATCTTTTTCACATAAAATAACAATACCTTTTTCAATTAGATCTATACATTTATGTATAATTGGTATTTAATCTAAATTTATTCCACTAAATACCTTCTTCTCTTCTGGTGTGCTAGATACTGTATAGTTTGACACAGCTTTAAAATCTTCATCATATGAATTATTTATATCTAGAGCAGTGTTGAAGTCATCTAATATTAATTCATTAAATCCCAAAATATGCCCCATGTGCAAACATGATATCTTTAACTCCGATAGTTTCAAGCTTATATCCAAATATTATTTATCGTCAATCCACGGAATTGCTTTTTTCCAAAATCCAATAAGGCACGACTGAGGATCAAGATTCCGATATTATTTCAATACAATCTTTGATTTTAAATACTTTCCAAAATTCCTGTACTGAGGCCTCGCCAGTAACAGAATCATAAGAATCTCGAATGAAATATTAAAATAGTGAGTCTTAAATGTTGATATAGTTCCTTGGTACATTTTTTGTATCAATGAAGTTGTGTTTGGAGGAATAAATACAAATTTCATTTACTCTAAAATTTCCGAAAGATCTTTGGGATGAAAAAATTCGTTGTCCATCAACAAGATTATTTTAAATTATACATAAATTTTTTACAGTAGTATTTTAATTCTGAATAAAGCACATTTTTGAAGTAGCTTTCAAATGTATATTTGATCATTAAGTTTTTTTTTCGAAGACCTCAAAATCACAGGGAAGTCGCTTTTTTTATCCCCTTTAACTATCTTGGAGTTTAGAATGCGTTAATGACCATAGGTTTAAGCCTGAAATCTATTGATAGATTCGAACCATGAATCAGCGTAATTTTATCTCGGGCTAGTTTAAACCTAGGAACAGCTTTTTTCTCTACAGAAACATAGGTTCTTGTAGTAATTTTTTTCCAAAATAAGCACGACTAATATATATTAAATACCTAAAAAAAAATCAGTTTTATCTTTCTAAATAAAAAAAAAATTGAGGGCTTTTTTACTTGACATGAGAGATAGTCTCCATCAAAAATTGTTATACTTAAATTATCTAGAAATTCGCTAAAAGATTTATTAACGATACTTTCAGCCTCTCCAGTGAATTTTATACCGTGAAAACTCTCCTTTTTTGATAATTTCAAACCAGTCATTGCTGGTCTCAAGTTTTACATCCTTTTGACTTAGATATAATTCACAGAGTGACTTAATACAGATATAGACTTTTTTTCGTGCCGTATATGTGGTGATAACTGATTTTTTTATTTGGCTATCTATCCATACCTTTTTATTTTTTTTGAAATTCAAAATTATATCAGGCCTATGGTAATAAGATCTCCTAATATTATAATCTGATTTTTATTTTTCAAATTTTCTCAAATTTTCGGATCTTTTCACGATCCCCCTTATGGTAATTTCGTTAATTCCCTTCATTTTTGCTACATTTGAAATCATTTCTCCATTGGATAGAGCATCTAGAATGTCCATATTTTCAGATATAGGAAATGGTGCCATCTTCCTTTTTTCTTTATTAATTTCCATATGATAGCTATTTTTCAAATGATTTTTCTTAAGATAAGATTTTTGTTAGTATATATAAAGTCACCAGCAAAAGAAATATACTTTTTTAAAAAATCATTGTTGAAATAAATTGAGGAACCAATTATATTTGGAAATCAGTATAATCGCGAAAAATAAAAATATCCAAATAACAATTTGGCATTTTTTTTTTAATTTTCGTGAATTCGCATAAAACGCGTAAAATAAAACCGCGAATAACGAGGGATAATTGTACTTATAATGATTAAATCTATTTATAACCAGTTTAAGCTATTACACGTGTATTGATAGTTGATTAAAACATAAATCAAGAATTAATAACATCATTAACAAAAAATAAAGATAAAACCTTTAATATTCTGAAAATATCTATGAAGAATTAAATATTTGTGAAGTATTGAATTAAAAACTAAAATTTGAATGAAATACCAATTTCGAACTTATTAAAACAATAATTCCAACTAATGAGCTATAGTTTTCTGAAAAATAAAAATTTCTCTATGGAATCTTAGGCTTGCTCCAAAAAAAAACAACATTTAAACAAAATAAGGTTAAAAAAAGTTACAAGATATATATATGAGAGAATATAGAAATTTAAAATTTGATGGAGAGAATTTTATCTTTCAAAAAATACAAATTTTATTTAAAAAAAAACACTGGAGATTTTTTATAAATAATAAAATGGAAAAATCAAACAGGAATAAATCAAAAAAAAGAAGGAAAAATCAGAAAAAAATGGAAAAATACAAATTTCACTTATTTGAATCACTAAAATTCAGATATATTCCAAATAAATATCAAATATCTTTTAATAAAAATGGGAGATTTTTTTAAAATGATTAGAAGTTTTGATATATTCTAACCATTCTATTTGATTGTGTTTTAAAAAATAAACAGGATGTATCGATAAAAAAATGATTTAATAAAAAATGTATAAACCAAAATAAATAACAAAGAAAAAAAAAATTTAATTCTAAAATATTAATAGAGGAAATAATAAGTATTATCAATAATCAAACCAATAGAAAATCACCTTAAAAGCAAGTATTACTAGTAGATTATAAAAAACATAAAAGACTAAAAAACAAATAGTTATAACATAAATATTATTAAATGAGTAAAATAATTGAAAATAATTATTGAGTGATCAAAAAACACTCTAGTATCTAAAAAAATATATTAACAGTGCAAAAAAAGTAGGTTTAATGGTCTATCTAATACAGAATTATAATTTTAAACATATACATGGGCTAAAAAAATTCATAGAAGGGTTTCAGGACTATTTCTAAACTAAAACTGATCATATTTGTTATTTCAAATATTTTTTTAACACAATAACCAATTTATATACTTTCCAATATAAACAGTAACCATTTCGCATATTATAAAACAGAAATATTTCCCTTTTAGTATATTTCCTATTTTGAATAAATTAATTTTGATTTATCAAATATAAAACGTAATTACTAATACATATAAATGAATATTTACCAATATTTATAGCTTAATAATTCATCATACCGCATATTACGTATAAAAAATTCTGCAAACCACAATATGCCTGTTTGGGAAGTTTTGATTTCGATTAGCCTCTGGAATAAAATCAAAATTTCCGATACTTTTAAGGTACAGAAATTAAAATCACTCAAATTATATGTTTTTACGTATATTTTAAGCGTAATTAAAATAGAACAGGATAATTTGGGGTTGGGATGTGAGGAAAGAGAAATATAGTTTATATATATATATCGACATTTACCCGCTTTTTTATACATTGAAAACATTCTTGAAAATATTTTAACTCTACTATTAACTTTAAAATTTCAAGATTTTATCCCAAAACCTTTTCCAATATATGACGAAAAAAGAATATATATAAATTTCTAAATCGGATTTAGGCTTCAAAAGATGTCATAGTAATTATGATGACGAAAAAAACTTCGGATCGATATACAAAACCAATAAATTTATTCAAATGGGCCGTTCGGTAATAAAA
>LSSL01003505.1:0-10519 GCA_001953115.1 Smittium mucronatum | reverse complement strand
GCTAATTCAAATAAAAAAATCTAAAGGAGAGAGACAGAGATCCTTCTTATTAGAGCGTTTAGTTATCGGTAAACACTAAGTAATGATTGAATTTATACAATATACAGCTCTCTGGTACTATCTGGTCAGCTATATGCGCAGCTGGCTTAGTGTCGATATTATAAAAAATGGTAATAGAAATAAACTTTTTTTGGTAATGAAATTCAGAAATTTTATTGGCTAATTCAAATAAAAATTCTAAAGGAGATATAGCTCTTAGTTTATATATTTATATATTTATTTATTTAAGGAGAGTTAAGGGAGGAATATTTGTTTTTTTAAGTTATAATATTTTTATTTTTATCATACACTGGGCCGTCCGAAATGTTCCTGGGCGTGTCTCCAGTGTATGATTTGATAGTTCTCCAGTAGTTTCTGGAGTCATTAGAAATAATTTTTTCATATAGTAATTTCATTTTTTTATCGTAGTAAATTTCACGATCAGATTTTATTTCATTAATTGCGTTTGATTTGGAAATTACGTTATCGATTTTGTCGATTTTGACAAGCCGATAATCTTTAAATTTATTTCTACGATTTTTGATTGTAGAAATCGTTTTTTTGGACAGAGGTTTCAACCAAACCTCTTAACAAAAATAACAATATTAAAAAAAAATTGAAATTGAAATTCTGTATTATAGTGATAAATTAAAGTAAAATTAATAGTAAGGGAGATAGTCTCAATAGCCTTATTTTATTTTATTTTATTTTTTTTTTTACGGGAAATTTATTTTGAAGTTAATAAACAGTTATAATAACTAATTTAAAAAAAATTAAAAAAAGTGAAATTTTTCAAAAAAAATTCTCCCAAATCCCCTCTGCCGCTCTAGCAGCTCCATACCTCGAGGGTATTGGTTCAAGATGGCTGGTGAATCACTTAAACTCTGGAGCTTAAGTTTTCGTGGCACGCGGAGTCTCAATAGTCTTATAAAGCTATATTATGACCATAAATTTATAACACCAAAGTTTAAACATGTTTCAAAAAAATAAAAATTAAAGGTGATTTTTAACTCCTAATAATTTATCAATTACGAAAAAATACAATTTAAAAAAAAATTTGTAACAATTAATGAAAATTGTGCTTATTTTAATTTTTTAAAATTGAAACAATTTGTGCAAAATATAAAATTTTAATAATTAAAAATTAATAATATAAATCCTAGTTAATAACTAAAATCAATTATAAAAAAAATATGTCCCTTTCGATAAAACATAGGAAAAAAATTACATATTTTAAAAAATACTTAATATTTTTTTCCAAATAGTCATATACCATGAATCTTCCTTCGCTTTTTCTTTTTCAATAATACCAGAAATATCAAAAATTTTATTCCATCTTTCTTCGTTTAAAATTCTAAGCGAGCTTTCTGAATATTTTACTACATTTTCTAAGTATTCAAAATTTTCCCCTTTTAATCCTTCTTCTATTTTTTTAGATACCGAATCTTTATCACCTTTTACTAACGGCTTAATATTATTAAGCGCTTCTGTCAAATCGTTAATATCAAGGGATATCAGCCTTCTAACATCATCGCCAATGTTTTCATCTCCATAACCATGACTGAATCCATTATTATCATACCAAACTTTTCGATTTTTTGTTTTTTCGCCGAAAATCTCTGAAAAAATTGACAACTTATTCAAGTGATTGTCATTAATTGTGGCATTTCTAAATTTATCGTTAATCAAAAGTTCCAAATTATTTCTAAAACTTTTAGCTTCGATAATTTCTCTCTCAGACAAACTTAATTCTTTTTTACTCATTATAATAATTATGCTCTCAGCATCTAATTTAATCGTTTTTAAAAACATGATCGTTTTACATTTTTGAGACATTATCAACAAAAATAAACTTTTATCAATAGTTTTATACTTCTCTATACAGCTTTCTCCCGATTTTTTTATGTCAATATATGGATCTATGATGGGTTTAATATCGTCTTTGTCTGAAATATATACAAAGGGACTATTTGGAAATCCAGGTTTTTCAATATATTGACCAAGTTCTGTGTTGAAATCATTTAAGTGAAGAGTCTCTTCAATAGGCATTTCATGATCTTGTGGTAATCCAAAAACATAATTAACTTGTTCAATAAATAAAAGATTTAAAGAAAATAACAAAGATAGATTACTAAAAAATAATTTCAGCTTCATGTTGAACTAATTTCGTATTTGAGTTTGTTTAGAGAAATATAAATTAAATACTATATAAAAGTATCTATTAGAAGAATCGGAATTTTTTAAGCAGGAAAAATGTTTTACGCACTTATAATTTAAATTATTAGAATAATGAGGGATATTTATACTTTTTTAATATTTTATGTAGAAATTTAAAAATACTTATAAATTTACTTATAATAAAAATGTGATTTTATTACATTTGATAAAGCTATAAAATAAATTTTTAAAATATTCAATTACTAATATTAATCCCTCCAAAGATTATTTTTTACTCATTGCATACAATTTTTTTCACCCACAAATATATATTTGGAAATTAAAAATTTATAAGGGTAGGGAAAAAAAAACAGTATTTGAGCATACGTATGATTTTTTTTTCTAGAAAGATAAATTTTAAGAAATTGACAATTTTAAGTAAAAATAAAACTTTAATTTGGCTTCAGTACCTAGTACCTACTGTCAAATTTGTTTATCAAACCTATTCACTACAAAAATAGAATAAAAAAAATTATAATTAATATGAAAATAAAATCAAATTGTTACATGGATTTTTTCTAAAAGGCATTAAAAAAATTAATTTAATATTGCATTATTAAAGATTTTTCCAGATAATTAAAAAAGATGCAAAGTATCAAATTGCTAATCCCTAGTTTTTTTTTATTTTACACATGTGTTAATCATCAAAATCATTGTTATAAAAAATAAAATCCCCTATTATATAATGTCTTGTTTGATTAATAAATATGTGTTCTGCTAAGAGTTGAGAAATAATTTTCAAATAAACCTTATTATATATATAAATGCATTATCAATTTCTTAATGCATACAATTTTTATTTAAATGCACTTAAATTAGTTAATAGAACCTCCCATTAATTAATAAAAAACCTATTATATCTATTGGAAAATTAATTCAATTTATGTATTAATAAACCTATTAAAATTTCGTAGAGTCGAGAGTTTTCTTTGGGAAAAACTCCTAAAGATCAGATATTTTGTATTAAAATTTTACACTTATTTAATTTATTAAAATTAATGTTACTAATGTATATTTTATTGGTTAATTTTGAGTTACATTCAAAAAACATCATCTGTTATTAAAAATACAATAAAACTGTATGATTAGAATATTTGAAAATCTTTATAGTATCAACTTTTTTTTAATTTGAACCATATGCTAATAAAAATTTATAACAGGACCAAAATAATAAAAGCGAATAATCATAGTAGCCCAAATAATGTAATAATCTTTATAAATAAGAATTTGTTATTGAATAAATATTTTATTTTTCAATAACTTTATTCCTTATTAGCACAACGTTTCCACATTAAGAATGTTATAAATTTTAATGGATAAGCTATTTTTCATCAAAATAATCTCTACTACTTATCTATTATTATTTGGAGGTTAAAGATTAAAATAAAATTTATCCAGCTTTTATGCACAAGAAAAAAGTTCCGGCCTTTAACGCAATAGCCCATTTAAGCAATTTTTTTTTAGAAATTAGAAATTATCCGAGGAAATAAACAAAAAAAAAATTTTAAGCAAAACATTAAATATTTTGAAAACCCCTTTTTCATTTCGAAGTGAACTTTTCATTAAGATTTAAAAGAGTTATTCAGAACTAATTAAGGTAAAAAAATAATTTTGTACCATTTAAAAATTCTAATGGGGCTATAATTTATTTCCAGCAACCAACAAAAATAAAATATTTTTATTAAATTATAACAAAGTGATAGATTAATATGGGTGTTATTCACAAATAGGTAAAAAGATTTTTTTTCCCCTGATTTTTATCGAAAAAACTGGACGAAAAATCTTTAATGCATATGCGACATCATTAATAGTACTCCATTACGATAATTTCTCTATTTAATCGAAAAAAAATATAGTTTGAAAAGTGGTCAAAATTTCTCGGAGATAAATTCAAAATATACATCCAATAAAGTAGCCCCTGAATTTTAGAATTTATACATTTATTTACGTATCTATTTGAGTTTGGGATGTTCTTATTTTTCTTAATTTGTAAACCTATAATTTTCTAAAAAAGGCAACATAATAGGCCACATATAATATCATACCTTTTAATGAATTAACAAATTTGTTGGATATTTTTCTGAACTAAACACCATTAAGGGTTAAAGATAATTATACCTATTTCCCATTGACTTACACAAAATTTTGGCTAATTTTTTTTCACCGATGTTATAGTATTAGGAAAAAAATTTTAAAAGGCATATGTTTTAAAAATTAGCTGTTTTTACTGGGTAAATATATTTTGATTTTTATATAGATTTACTAAGTAGGTAAAATTTAATGTAGGTCAAATATTCTTAAACCATGTAAAATTATGTTTTTTAAATGTTTTGAAAAGCCAAATAAACATTGGTTATAGATCATATAAAATTTTAAAATTGAGAAAATGTATTTATTTTTATGTAAAAAAATTTGATCGGAAACTTTAGAAACATTTAAAAACTTTCAGAATTACCAAATAAATGCGAATTTTTCTTTTTAATGCAAATATCATAATTGAGTATAATACCTCAATTTGACAAAATCTGTATTTATATATCGAAAATATATCCATTAGGGCAGATTTTCTATAATAAATTACGCATAACGAAAATTTCTATTTTTTCTTTATCGGATCCGTATATCAATATAAAATAAAAAAAATTTTATATGATATTATTTAAATTTTACAATAAATTTTGGTTGAATATTAACGAGCCTATTTTAAAAAATTTATTAAAATATTCTCATTGTCATTAATTTAGTCGGAAAAACTTCCTTAGTTAACTAGTAAAAAAATTATGGTTGATTCAAAATAAAACAATTAAATTCAATATATATATATTCAGGAATTAATTCTTTTGGTTAGAAATTTTAAATGATTTTTTAACTATCACTAATTGAGTCCCATAATTTAATTATTATTTTTATTGGATCTTTTTTTTGAAGATTGGGAATTTTAGACATTTAAAATTTTAAAAATAGATTAAAAAGCTTAATCCATTTGATTATTATAAGCAATTTAAGTAATATGCTAAATTTAAAATCCTTAAATTGAAACGGAAATTTGGAAAATTAATTATAATCTGATTCAAAATTTGATTACCAATATAAAGATGTTATATTAATTCATATTTTGGGAGATTAAGGTATTATGTTTTCTTAAAATATAATCATTAAATTGACAAATATGCATTTATTTGATAATAGAAATTTTCTTTGATTGGTATCAAAGTTTCCAATTAAATTTCTTTAAACCAATAATAAATATATTTTCTCATTGTTTAAAATTGCATATACATATATCCAATTATTAAATTGCTTTTCAAAACATTTGAAAATCATTATTTTATATATTTTAAGTTTAGAAAAATATCCAAAAAACTCCGTTAATTTAATATTATGTCTTTACTATGTTGAAAAGGCTAATATATATTTAAAAATTTAATTATACCATTTTTATCTTATTAATTGTACGCAATAGCTGATTTAGAACCAATTAAGCCTAAAAAAAATTAAAATTAAATATAGATAAATTATAGTAATAACGTATTATTAAATATTTGGCCAGAATAATAAAAAATATGCAAAAGGCCATATTGCTAATCCCCTGTTATTATTTTTTTTACACACGTGTTTTTCGTTAAAAATAATGATATAAAAAATAAATATGTATTTTTTATGATATCTTATTTATTGGTTTGCTATTTTACGACACCAAAATTACAGCCAATAAAACCAAAATTTAACACGATTTATTCAAAATCTCATATCCATCACCAAAATTACTTTTTACAAGCATTTTTCACCATCAAAATCATATCTTCATCACCAAAAAAAATAATCTTTTTTTTATTGGCTTTATTTCTAAAAAAAAAAAAGCTCTAGTAGTGAAACTGTTGATATCGCCATTAATAAAAGTTATATGATGAATATCATTTTCATTTTATGATATTAATGATTACTAAAAGCAAATTAAAGTATTAAATATAGTTAAAGCTATATTTTTTATAATGAATCTTGGATTTAAAAATCTTACTATCTAAATTCCAGTGAATTTCTTTAAAATTGGATGAAGATTCAATTTGTGAATTTTTAAAAACCCTCGATAGTGGGATTTCTCGGTTAAATATTTTTAATCAAAAAATATATAGCTCAATGAATCGGAATAATTACGAATCACTCATTAGGAAAATAATAGACTCTGCAAGCATAATTATTATGGTCAATAGGCAAATAGAGCGATTTATTGAGACTAAATGCCATCTTTCTATCTCCACAGGAAAACTGTGGCATTAAGCTTATATTCTTATCTTTCTGTTGAAAATGCTGCAATATATCAAATGGTTTGGTATTTGTTCCCTAAATCTTTTTTACCTGCCATCTTTTTATAAAAAAGATGTATTTCATTATAAAAGTTTTGATCAAATATTAAATATTTATTGCAAAATTTTCCAAAATATTATTGCAAATTTATTATCAAATTATATAAACTAACTGATTATAAAACAAGAAGTCTAATTAGATCTTTTTTTCCAATTTATTCTATCAAAATTCACTCGCTAGTCATGAGAATGACTTAATTTTAGTATGATTTTTTATATTAGGTTTTAAAACTTCTATCGCTTTAAATTATTTTTGTATTTTAAATAGGTGATATTTAATCAATCGTAAGAAAGTAATTATACAGTTTTTATTCATGTAACATGGATATTAGATACTATCTTACATCCTTTTATTTACTTTTAGTAATCATTAATATCATAAAATGAAAATGATATTCATCATATAACTTTTATTAATGGCGATATCAACAATTTCATTAATAGAGCTTTTTTTTTTATTAGAAATAAAGCCAATAAAAAAAAGATTATTTTTTTTGGTGATGAAGAAATGATTTTGATGGTGAAAAATGCTTGTAAAAAGTAATTTTGGTGATGGATATGAGATTTTGAATGGGTCGTATTTAATTTTGGTTAGATTTCTTATGATTACGAGTGGATTATAATTTTTACCCTTATTTATTTATTTAATAAATACATTCTCTGTTAAGAAATGAAATTTAACCTCAAATAAAACTTTATTATATATAAAAATAATCTTCATTTTTTAATGATTAAATTTTTTTTTAAATGACCTTATATTATTAAATATAACCTCCATTAATAAATACAAAATTATTTATGACTATTTTATTATTAATTTAATTAAATATTAAAGATAACTTTAATATAATCGTGTAACAAAGTGTTTTTTGGGAATTATTTTTAGAGTGAGGCACTTCTCGATTAAAAATTCACTACTTTCCTAATTTAGTTAAATTTTCATTTTTAATTTATATTTTATTGGAAAATATGGAACTAAATTTAAAAATGAATCTCCTGTTGTTAAAATAAAATAAAATTATTAGACCAAATTATATGGGATTATTTTCAATACCTATGTTTTTTTAGTTTAATCCTATAATTAATAGCCATTTATTATTAAAAACAATCCAATAAATGCTATTAAATATACTCGATCTGTTAATTTTTCAACATTTTTCCACTAAGAAACTTTATTATGGAATTTTACTTTTTAAAAATGCAATAACTTCATGCCTTATCATAGATCAATATTTAAAAATCAAGAAATTGAGAATATTTTTATAGAAAAATCTCTTCTCTTCAAGAAATATTCCATGTTTATCTATTATATCAAATAGATAACGATTAAATGAAATTTTATATGATATTTATCACAGGAAAAAATTCCGGTATTTAAAATGATTTCCAATTAAAGATCATAATTTTAGAATATATAAATCTGTGACATGACTGGAGACCTATTTCCAATTTGCCTCCGAGAAATTTCGTCTATTTTTGAACACTAAATTTTTTTTATTGCTTTACGAAAAAGTGATGTTACATTGAAATCCTTAATTTTTCCTGGTCATTTCTTTTTTAATTTTAGATTTTAATAGGCTAGTCTAGTATGCAAAATGTCCTAATAGCCTTCAATCCTGATACCTTAAAAATCATTCAAGATAAAAAAAAAACACAAGAAAAGCATTTGATTATTTGAAAATACTCTTTTAAATTTTGAAATGAACCTATTCATAGGATTTAAAATGGTTATCAGAATTAATTGAATAAATAAAGAATTTCGTGACATTTGAAAAATTTCACAGGGTTATCATTTATCTCCAGCATCAATAACAATAAATTTATAGTATTAAATTATATCTAAGTGGACGATTAATACGACAGTTATTCTCAAAAGTAAAAAAAAATTAAACTTTAGAAATTATTATAAGACTGGATGAAAAATTTTAAATTATAAAGTTAAATTATTAATATTAAATCATAAAAATAATTCCCTGATTATTTCATTTAAAATTTAACAAAAATGATACAATTTCCCTTCTTTTCTATTAATAAAAAACGTGAAAAAAAAAAATTACATTAATAAAATCTTATTTTTCTATGATCTAGATAAAAAATAGAATTATAATTGTTTATTAATCAACGAATGAAATATTAGGCTACCAGTGCATTGTGTGGGTGTATTTCAATAATATCAATTTTCGACAAATAAAAATAATTCTTTTAAAAAATACTCTTCAATATTAATTTATAAAATTATTTGATTTTACATTAGATAAAAGGATATAAACCAAAAAAAGAGTTGATTCGACATATATTGAAATAATAGCGTAATATTAAGTATTTCATTGCAAATATACACCTATAATTATAAAAGCATTCCATAAAAATATAAATTCCCTGGTATATCCTATTAACTTTCCCAAAAAAAATTCCAAACGAGATATTAAATTATTCAATATAAATTAGCTAATTCAAATTTCTATAATAAAGGGCACCTTGATTTCCGAATTTATAGGATCAAAAAATTTATTAACGCCAGTAAATCTTAATACACCTTTTTGAAAAAAAAATTTTCAAGTTATTATAAAATAGCCAATCAATTCCTTAATGAAATTAAAATATCTTAAGACACAAATAATATTTTAATTCTTATTAGATTAATTATAAAAAATCACATTTAAAATTTCAAATAAACAAACCAAACTTAAATACATTTAAATTGTATAATTCCTATAGTCAAAAAGAGCACATAAAATTGTTATTTGTGATATAATTACTTTTCTGTTAATCTTTTATAAACTAGAGCTCGTATTAATTTAAATGTTCAAATCTCATTTTATTCAGAATATTGACAACTTTTCTTACTGTAACCCTAAAAAATTGAAAATATGGACTAAAAATGTCAAATTAGAGTTTCTTTAGAAAAATTTCTATTAACGGATCTTTTAGAGCCCATATGGCAACATCTATGAGCCATTTTATAAGATTTTCCGTATGATATTTAAAAATTCAAAGAATATAGCGATATTCATTGGTTTAATTTACTTTCGAAGATTATTAAACTTCTATTTTTAAATCTTTTATGTATATTAACAAAAGTATATTCATTTTCTATCAATAATAACATTTAATTCAAATTTGATTCTTTTATTTCAGATATTTTCTGTTTCAAATATTTATAAATATTTAAATATTTCAAATAGAAAAATTAAACTGACACAAAAAGACCTAAACGGCATTTATTATAGGAACTAAAATGTGAATTTTTGCAAATATATGGCTGAATATAGCATGATAATTTATTAAAATAAATAAAGCATTTTTTGTTGGATATTTTTAAATTATTGTAGAAAATGGCTATAGATAGTGAACACTGTTCAAAATTTAAATGCTAGGGATTATTTATTAAACAAATTAGAGAAATTATCGTAATGGAGTACTATTAATGATGTCGCATATGCATTAAAGATTTTTCGTCCAGTTTTTTCGATAAAAATCAGGGGAAAAAAAATCTTTTTACCTATTTGTGAATAACACCCATATTAATCTATCACTTTGTTATAATTTAATAAAAATATTTTATTTTTGTTGGTTGCTGGAAATAAATTATAGCCCCATTAGAATTTTTAAATGGTACAAAATTATTTTTTTACCTTAATTAGTTCTGAATAACTCTTTTAAATCTTAATGAAAAGTTCACTTCGAAATGAAAAAGGGGTTTTCAAAATATTTAATGTTTTGCTTAAAATTTTTTTTTTGTTTATTTCCTCGGATAATTTCTAATTTCTAAAAAAAAATTGCTTAAATGGGCTATTGCGTTAAAGGCCGGAACTTTTTTCTTGTGCATAAAAGCTGGATAAATTTTATTTTAATCTTTAACCTCCAAATAATAATAGATAAGTAGTAGAGATTATTTT